>JANAVB010013367.1:0-65000 GCA_029216955.1 Iris pallida
GAAAATTGTGATAAAAATTGCTGCTTGTAGATGCGCACAGACTCGCGTTAAGTTCAACTATTATGAAAACGTAAATGTTTAGTTTATGGGACAAGCAATCAAGGCTTTGTATCATTTTCCTAGAGAGAGATTAAAGCACATATATACATACCGCAGTGCTACATGGACCGCGGTCTGTGACCACAGTGCTGGACATCGGCGGGTGGAACCCACATGAATAGGGGGGACAAATTGGGTTATGCCACAACTGGCAGCACAGACCGCGGGCTCTTTAACATTTTCATATATATATATATGATGGCATTGTTATTAATTGCAGAAATGCTAAAAAGAAAAGAGAGAAAGAGGGGGGAGGACGGCGGCTATGCCCACGCTGACAAGTGTCCCTCTCTCCCACCACACCGAGTCCAAGCCCCCAAAAAGGGACGCCCCTCCAATGGCAGCCTAACACCCGGTCAAAGACCTTGGTTTAACATTGCTCTATTAAATGCAAGCGAGGCACAACTGTAAAAATCCAAAAATGCTATTTGTCTTCCAAATTGTCTGAACGATATAATCTCACATTATGTGACATATGACATAACTGCTGATCTTTTTCGTTTGACCATAACCTAACTATATCCCATAGCTTCCAATTAATGGGAAACATTCTCGGGTCCATGCCGTGAAGAAGGAGAATGCAAAACCAACATATTAATTTTGACCGTAAATTGCATCAAAACTAGTTATAATATTATCATCATTTTGGATTGCATTTTTGTAATTTTGTCTAGCTAGGCTTGTCGCTTCTAAATACATTAAATTACCACGTTCTTTCCATTTAAATATCTAAATTTATTGATTAAATAGACAAATAATATAGGCAAGTTATATGGGCACATCAAAATTTGATCATGGCTAGCCCATTTTGAACTTTGGTTTATTTACAAGTTTGCCATTGAAAAAAGTGATCATGGCTATCCCATTCTTTTGTATAAAAGTCAATTTTTCTAATTTTGCTCTTCTTCCTCAACTCATCCAAGAAGAAGAACAAGAACAAGAAAATGAAAAAGAAAAAGAGGAAGAAGAAGAAGAACAAAAACAACAAAAATGAGAATTTTGATGGGTTTTAAATCCTAATTTTCTTTCTCAACTCATTCTCACTATCTCCAAGTATAATGGGGTTTAAACCCTAATTTTTTTTCCGTTTCGAATTTCGATTTTCAATTGACGGAGAAGAAGAAAATGAGAAAAAAACACCCAAAAATTAAACCCTAAATTTCTTCTCATTTTCAATTTTGATGGCACCCAAAGGCTCCTCATAATGTACAAACCCTAATATTGGTGGAAATCATAATATTGCTGTTCAACTAGTGTAAACAAGAACTGTCCAATTTTCTGGCAGTCCTACAAACCGAATGGACTGCCAGAAAACTGAACAGTCCTAAGTCACAACATGTGAAACAAAGGACTGCCCATTTTTCTGGCAGTCCTAACTGTATGTTGGACTGCCAGAAGAATGGACAGTCCAACTCACAGCATGTGTAACTTTGGACTGCCCAACTATATGGCAGTCCAGTCTGTATGTTGGACTGCCCAACGTCTATCTGGCAGTCCAGTCTGTATGTTGGACTGCCAGAAGAAAGGGCAGTCATTTGTTAAACAGGCTCTGCCTTAGGACTGTCCATTCTTCTCGCAGTCCACCATACAGACTGGACTGCCAGATGGTTGGGCAGTCCATGTCGACACAGATTTTTTCAATTCGTGAATGCTAGATTTTTATTTAAAAGACTTTAATTTCCATTAAAATACTTACAATTAAAACAAAGAATGAAACGTAATGCACACGAGATCATTTAAACAAACAATTCTATGGTTTTAGATGGAATTTTTTTTAGAAATAATGGATAATTTCTAGGGTTCCAGATTTTCTCAAAATTTAATCATGGCTAGCCTATTCTTCGGTGCCATCGTTCTTCTTAAAAAGAGGAGGATGGTGGAGGAGAAGAGAATTTTTCTTATTCTTAGGGTTTTGTAATTTGTTCTTCAAAACTTCAAAACTCAAGAAGAGAGGGGTGAGGGTTTTGTAAGAGAGAAGGAATTTTGCAAAAATAATGGTTTTTTTTTGGGGGGGGGGGGGGGGGAGGTGAATTTGGGACAACCAAGATCAAAAAATTGGGCTAGCATTGTGAAAAACAAAAATAATTTGGGCTAGCCACAATCCGGACTAGCCATGATCATATTTTGATATGTCCATATAATTTGCCAATAACATATATAGCAGGTTTCACTATAGCTAGTTCAGCACAAAAGCTGCAGGTTTCACTATAATCAATGTTCTAATAGCTTAATCCATATATGCAAAGTATATATATACGCTGTGTGTTGCAATTTTGATATTCTAAATCAAAACAAAAATGCTATTTGGCTTCCAAAATTTTAGGTGATCCCATCTTTCATTATGTGGCATATGACATGACAGTTGACATGGCAAAATTAAACATTAAAACTAGTATTAAAATTAATATTAACAATAATATTAAAATTAACATTAATATTATAATTAACATTAACATTAAAATTAAAATTAACATTAAATTAAAATTAGCATAACATTAACATTAATATTAATATTAATATTAACATTAACATTATTTAACATGAACATTAATTTTAACATTAATATTAAAATTAATATTAACATTAACATTAAATTAAAATTAACATTAACATTAACAATAAAAAATTTGGTTAATTAATTTTTTGGGTTAAAATATGATATGTCAGCTACCATGTCACTTGCCACGTCAGATATAACATAATGGGAGATGACATCACCCAAAAATTTTGGGAGCCAAATAGCATAATTATTCTAAATAATTACATTAATAGTCCATGCACGTATATCACATGTCACATGTGTGTACATATATATATATAAAATTAATAGCAAGTAGTGTTATATATATAATTAGGAAAATGCTAAGTTTACTACCAAATTCTTACAACCTTCTTACAACTACTCTCTCCCACTCCTTACACATGGGTCCCACCGGGTCCCACCACCACTCTCACCCCCCCCCCCCCCCTGCTACATGGGCTCCACCCGGCCCCACCATTTCTTCCCCTCCTCCAATCGAAGTCCGACACGTGTCCGGTTGTAGGAAGGTTGTAAATTTTGGTTGTAGGCATAGCAAATCTCATATAATTAATATGAACTGACCCATTCTGTTCTTGGCTTTTGGCTGCAGGTCCGGTCGGTCCTACCAAAATTTTTCCATTCCACATTCAAACTCAATCATCCATTCATTCAATTCCTTCCTTCCTATATAAACACCCAAAAATCCATCCTTCCTTCCTATATAAACACCCAAAAATCCAAACGCCATCTACATACTTGCTTCTTAATTTGATTTCACATTACTAACTCTTAATTACGAGAGAGAATACTTAGTAGTTCCTGGTATTTATTTGGTTTCAAGTTCTAACTACAATTCCGGTTTATGTTCCATCACTGTAGCTAGCTGGAGAAAATAATGGGGAACTGCCTTGTGCCGGAGAGAATGTGGGCCGACGAAGAAGAAGACTGTTGCAGTAAGAAGAGGAAGACAATTATTGGAGAAGAATATGATGAGAAGAAGATTGACAATCATAGCAGAGCTGCAGGAGAACCTACTCGGCCTACTGCAGTAAGGATCAAGGTTAGGATGACGAAGAAGGAACTGAAGCAATTCTTCGTGCAGCAACAAACTACTACTTGGTTGCCGAACCACCACCAACGCTCCTCCTCCAGCAGCTCCACAGTACGAATAGTACTGATGAAGAGTATAGCAGAAGAAGAAGAAGAATAGCTAGCTAGACGAAGATATGATGGATGGATGGTTGCAAATATATGTCCTTTGGTCGAGCGAGCAAAGAAACTAAATGTTCATATTATATACATGTTGCCTAAGCTAGCTATGATCACTTATGACTTCATCTTTTGTAATTGTAGCCTACACTCTCATAAATAATAAAATATTTGTTCCACAGACGTTCATATCAAATCTTGTACATTTGTGATTGTTCTTAATTCTAGATCGCTATTATACGAGATCGATTGGACTGGACCGGGTGATTGGAATGGATTGGGTGTTGTCGTTACTTCATAACATATCAGTATGCTTAACGTTCATGATACGTTGTTAGATTATATTTGTAACTATTGTAAATATGGCCCATAAGTCCAATCATGTAGACACTATATATATTCTAATCAGCCCCCATCAATAGAACAAGGCATTATTATTTCCTACATGGTATCAGAGCTTCCAGAAAAACCCTAGCCGCCAAAACATATCCTCCTCCACCAGCGCCCGATCCGGCGCCCCTCCTCCCGATCCGGCGCTCGACTGCACCGGCCAACACCTACCAGCGGATCACGCGCGGCGCCCGATCCGGCGCCCCCTCCTCCCGACTGAACCCGTCGGCGAATAGGCGACCCCTACGCGCCTGCGCGCGGCGCCCAATCCGGCGCCCCTCCTTCCGACTGAACCCGTCGGCGAATCGACGACCCCTACGAGCCTGCGCCGACCCATACGCGACAGATCCGTCGCCCCCTACGCGCCGACCCCCGACGCCCCCTATGCGCCGACCCCTGGCGCCCCCTACACGTCGACCCCTACGCGCCTGTGCAGACCCCTACGCGCCGATCTGTCGGCGTTGTACAAAAGTTTGTACACCCGACATCCGCGCCTCCGAGTTCTACGCGCCAAATCCGGCGCCCCGATCTCGGCCGATTCGCCGTCGACCCCGTCCATCAGCGGTCGATTCGCCGCTCGTTCGGCCGAGCTGTCGGCGTTGTACCAAATTTTGTACACCCGACATCCGCGATGGCTGATGATGCTGCGTCCAGCTACTCCATCGTGACTGGCGGTGGCGGTGGACACAACCCAAATTATCCTAATCCGAAGGATCCATATTTTCTGAGTTCTGCTGATCAACCAGGAAATATCATTACTCCTATTATTTTTCGTAGACCGAACTATGCTGAGTAGTCCCGGTCGATATGTCTCTCCCTGATCTCTAGGCGAAAGATCACTTTTCTGGAAGGTACTGAAATCAAACCTGTTAATGATGCTAGTAAATTACTTGATTGGAGATGTGTGTAAGCGCTATTTGTTCATTGGGTTCTTAATACCATTGATCCATCTCTGAAGAAATCTTTGCCGTACTTTGAAGAGGTATATCCATTGTGGAAATTATTGGAGAAAAGATTTGTTGTTAGTAATGGCACTCGAAAGCATCAAATTAAGGTGGATTTGGCTGAGTGTAAACAAACGGCTTCGATGTCTGTGGAAACCTACTTAGAAATTTGCAGTCTTTGTGGGATGAACAAGCTGCTTATTTTCCATTGCCTACTTGTACCTGTGGTGAACTTACTGCAAAGCTACAGGCTATGAGGGATGAAGACCACTTTCAGGACTTTATGTATGGGTTGAATGCTGAGTTGTATGTTCATACTCGATCTATTCTTCTGGCTCAGGATCCTCAGCCAAGTTTAGATCGAACATACCAGGCAGTCCGTGAGGAGGAGGATATACGAAAATCTCATATCCAAACTGCTGCTGAAGAGGTGTTGGCGCTGGCTATGAAGACTTCACCTCGTCTTTCTACTACTTCTAATAGTAGAACCTCAGATTTCCGGGACAAATCAGGTATGATCTGTACTCATTGCAAGAAAATAGGTCATGATGTTGCAAATTGCTTTGCCAAGATTGGCTATCCAGATGTTGACACAAAGTCACAGTCAACCAAATATTGACTACATTGACTAAATAATATCTGTATTAATTCAATACGACACACGACGTCTGCATAACAGTTCAAGACAGACGACAGCTCAGTCTCCGGCTCTCAGTGTGTTTTCGAGTCTGTATTTTATATTTTCATTGAGTCTAGACTTGTGTACTCTGAGTCTTGCTGAGCTCTTAACACTTAGTCTACAGCCTACCCAAAATCCCAAGCTCCACTGAACCAAACACTGCCCAAAAATCCCCTTAGAACCACTCTGTGCTCTGGAGACAGAGTTCGGGCCGAACTCTGCCTCCACACAGAGTTCGGGCCGAACTCTGTCCCCTAGAAATCAGGAACCCTAATTTTAGGGTTAGCTGGTTGCTAGTTGTCCAACGGCCAAATTTTTGAATTTTTCTACCCGAATTCTGGCCGAATTCTGCCTATAAAAACACTATAAATAGGGCATGAATTCTCTCATTCCAATCTATCCAATCTTCTTTTCTCTTCTCTCTTATAAGCTCAAGTAAGCCATACCCTTCCCATCTACTAGCCACAAGCCTCCTAAGTGTCGAGTGCTCAGCATCTCTCAGTTAGGATTCTTGTGCAAGAGTCGAAGAAGTCGCTTGGACAATTCCAAGCAAATCGCCACTGCGATCATCTGTTAGAAGTTGACGTGCTCTTCTGAAAAAAGGCACGGGTTGTAAACTACTATTTCACAAATAGTGGATTTAATCCTGAGCTAGAGTTCTCAGGCCTGGACTAGTCCTCCACGAGGGAAACCAGGTTAAAATCGCTGTGTTTGCGTATGCTCTTTTGCTCTTCATTTATTTTTTGCACTTTACTCTGATTATTTATTGTTGGTGAAAGAGTTATTTTTAATTGGCTATTTTTCTATATAAACTCTATTCACCCCCCTCTAGAGTTGCCAAACTGTTCTTCAATTGGTATCAGAGCTCTGTTCTCTTTTTAAGGACTAACATCCTAAGAGCTGATCCATGACAACCACACAATCCTTGATTTCCAATCATGGTGAAGGTCAGTCCACTCATAGGCCTCCCCTATTTGATGAGACAAACTACACATATTGGAAAACAAGGATGAGCTTCTATCTTAAGTCTCTAGACTTTGACCTGTGGACTGTCGTCACTGACGGTTACAAAAAGCCCGCCAGGATAGTTGTCGATGGTGACCTCATTGAGAAACCACACGACAAATATTCTGTCGAGGAGAAGAAACAGGCAAGTCTAGATGCTAGGGCTATTAATGCTTTATTCTGTGCTATAGACAGGAATGAGTTCAACAGGGTCTCTACATGCACCACTGCTCATGAAGTATGGAGACTTCTAGAAGTGACGCATGAAGGAACCACACAGGTCAAGGAATCTAAAATAAGCCGTCTCACTCAAGAATACGAAGCCTTCAAGAAGAAGCTAAGTGAGACGATCACTCAAATGATCACAAGATTCCTCGACATCATCAATCCTCTATCCTCGCTTGGAAAGCAGTACTCAAACCACGAGAAGATTCGTAAGTTGCTCAGAGGGCTACCAAAGATTTGGAACCCTAAGGTGACAGCCATCATAGAAGGGAACGATCTCACAACAATGTCAATGGAGACCTTGATGGGTAAGCTCATGACTCACGAGCTTGACCTCAAGGATTTCGAAGAGCCTGCTCCGAAGACCAGGGAGATCGTACTCAAAGCTCATCGACGAAGGGCTGATCACGATGAGACCGAAGACGATAACTCGGATGATGAAGACCAAGCTCTCATGGTTCGCAACTTCAGAAAATTCCTTCGCTTCAATCGAAGGAAGAAGGATTCACAAGAAGATGATGAAGAAGAGCCAACCTGTTACGGTTGCAAGAAGACTGGACATGTCCGAAAAGACTGCCCATTCTTGAAGAAGAGCAACCGCTATGAGAAGCCATACAAAAAGAACTCATCAAAGAAATATGCCAACACAGGAATTTGGCATGAAAGTGAAGCGAGTGACTCCGAGGAAGAAAAAGGCTCTCCTCAAGATACAGCAAATGTGTGCCTAATGGCAACTTCCAACAAGGTATCTAACGAAACTCTAGATGACTTCTCTTTTGATGAACTTGGTGATGCTTTCACTGATTTACTCGATGATCACAAAAAGGTCATCGGTAAATACAAACATGCCAAGGACAAAATCAAAAGTCTTGAAGATGAGATACAAAGAATTTCCTTACTTCTTGATAATGTTAGAAACACGACACCCACAAATGACCCTGATGAAGTATCCAAGCTTAAATTAAGCTTACATGATGCTGAAGCACGTATTGAGCAACAAACTCAAGAAATCACTACACTCAACACGTTGCTTGCTGAAGAAAAGAGTAGACACAAGATTTCCATGACTAAGATATATGGCTTAAATATTAAGGTTGATGAACTGCAAGCTGTTTCTAAAAGATTAGAAACCAAATTGGGTAAACAGGTTGTTCAACCTCAAACCCAATCACATGGGCACAACACCACTCATGCTAGTCAACCACGTCATTCTCATGCAGCACATAACCATGCATTTATATACACAAACTTTCACAAACCACGTGCACGTAAGAATAATTCTCACTCAGTTCACAATCATCATGCACAAAGACACAATCAACATCACTCCACACATAGGAATCATCATGCCATGCCATATAGACAAGATCATCATGCAATACCATATAGACAAGATCATCATATGCCATATAGACAAAATCATCATGCCATGCCATATAGACAATATCAGCATGTCATACATCATAGACAATACCATCATGATATGCCTCATAGACACCATCACCATGCCACTCATTCTATGCATAATCATCATCACCATGCTAACTCTTCACATCATGACCATCCTCATCCTGTTGCTTATAGATATTATTCTCATGCTCCTAGTATAAATAAGAATACTATCTGTACTTACTGTGGATTACATGGACACATCTCACCACAGTGCAAATTTAGAAGACTTGTAGATAAAAAGATATATACTTGGTTTCCAAAGACTAACTTTTCAGGACCCTCAAGAACTCGGGCACCAAAGGTCACATCTACTCTTGATGTAGGTGGACCTTCCCTCTTCAACTGAAAGTAAGTGGATTCTCGATAGTGGATGCTCGCGACATATGACGGGAGACGCAAATCTTTTTGCATCACTATCGATGAAGAGAGAAGGATATGTATCCTTCGGTAACAATCTCAAAGGGCACATAATAGGTAATGGTATCATTGGTCATCCTCCTTCTCCTGTAATAAAGGATGTCTGCCTAGTGACCGAGTTAAAGCATAACCTGCTCAGCATTAGTCATCTTGCTGATCATGGATATGATATTAACTTTGGACAAAACAGTTGCTACATCTATGATAGGTCAACAGGAGACATTGCTTTTGAAGGAAAAAGAGAGGACAACATCTATATTTTCTATCTTTCTGTAAATACTAACAATGCAGGTAGATGTCTATATGCCCACAAAGACGAACGACTACTTTGGCACCAGCATCTTGGTCACGCCAATATGGATGCTATATCCAGGCTTTCTACCAAGAAGCTAGTGAGAGGATTGCCTGACATTACATTCAAAAAGGACACGGTATGTGCCGAATGTGAACTAAACAAGGCAACTAAATCCTCATTTCATTCCATCAACTCTGTAAGTACTACTAGACCCTTGCAACTACTTCATATGGATTTATTTGGTCCCAGTAGAATAGCTAGCCTTGGTGGCAAACTTTATGCATTTGTTATTGTTGATGATTTTTCGACATTTACTTGGGTTTTTTTTCTCGCTAATAAGAGCGATGCTATCTCTGTTTTCAAAGTTTTTGTAAAGAAAGTTCAAAACGAAAAAGGCTACATGATTACTCGAATCCGAAGTGATCATGGAGGCGAATTCGTAAATTATGATTTTGAAAATTTTTGTAATGCAAATGGTTTTGATCATGAATTTTCTTGTCCTAGAACTCCTCAACAAAATGGTGTTGTGGAGCGGAAGAATAGAACTCTCGGCGATATGGCCAGAGTCATGTTGAATAAATTTTCACTTCCTAAATACTTTTGGGCAGAAGCTGTCAGTACAGCATGCCACATTTTGAATAGGGTGCTAATTCGTCCTATTACGAAGAAAACACCCTATGAGCTTTGGTTTGGGAGAACCCCCAATGTTTCTTATTTTAAAGTTTTTGGTTGTAGATGTTTTATCCTTAACACCAAAGACAACTTAGGCAAATTTGATGCCAAAGCTGACGATGGTATCTTTCTTGGTTATGCCGCCAAGAGTAAGGGATATATAGTTTTTAATAAACGCTCACTTATTGTGGAAGAGTCAACAAATGTGAGTTTTGATGAAGACAACAGTGCAGTAAGTACTCTTGATGATGACGTTGAGCCATCAACTTCTACTCCAATGAATACTTCAACCGAAACTAATTCTCTGGAGGATTTGCCTAAGAAATTCTCTTTCAAACCTTCTCATCCAGAAAATTTAGTTATAGGAGAAGTTTCACGTGGAGTAACTACTAGATCATCACTAAGAGACTCCGTTGCTAGCACTGCCTTCATTTCACAAGTAGAGCCTAAAAACATTTCTGAAGCTTTTAATGATGAATTTTGGATTTCTGCTATGCAAGAAGAACTCAACCAATTCGAGAGAAGCCAAGTATGGGAACTCGTTCCTAGACCAGTTAATCACTCGATAATTGGTACTAAATAGGTTTTTAGAAACAAAGTAAATGAAGATGGTTCAGTCACACGTAACAAAGCTCGTCTAGTAGCTCAAGGATACAACCAAGAGGAAGGTATCGACTACGATGAGACGTATGCTCCTGTTGCTAGACTAGAATCCATTCGGATGCTTTGTACTTTTGCTAATTTTTAAAACTTTAAATTATTTCAAATGGATGTAAAAAGTGCTTTCTTGAATGGCTTTATTAAGGAGGAAGTTTATGTGAAACAACCTCCTGGCTTTGAAAATCACAAATTTCTCGACCACGTGTTCAAGCTAAAGAAAGCGCTTTATGGCCTCAAACAAGCCCCCAGAGCTTGGTATGAAAGGCTAAGTAGCTTCTTACTTGAGAAAGATTTTTCAAAAGAGAAAATTGACACTACACTGTTTATAAAATCTTTTAAAGATACTATTCTGTTGATTCAAATTTATGTTGATGATATCATTTTTGGTTCTACTGATGAAACCCTCTGTCAAGAATTTGCCAAATGTATGCAGACAGAATTTGAGATGAGCATGATGGGAGAGCTCAACTACTTTCTTGGTCTGCAAGTGAAACAAATGGCTAATGGAACTTTTATCTGCCAATCGAAGTATACCAAGGACATGCTGAAGAAGTTCAATCTTGACAACGTCAAACCAATCAGCACACCAATGGCTACTTCAACCAAACTCGAACCAGATGAGAGCGGCAAACCCGTTGATCAACGTAAGTATCGAGGTATGATAGGCAGCTTACTCTATTTAACTGCTAGTCGTCCCGATATCATGTTCAGTGTTTGCCTATGTGCTAGATATCAAGCTAATCCTAAGGAATCACACATGACCGCGGTTAAGCGTATCTTTCGATACCTTAAGGGTACGGTTACAGTGGGCCTATGGTATCCCAAGTCAACATCATTTGATCTTATTGGTTATTCCGATGCTGACTTCGCTGGATGCAAGGTCGACCGTAAAAGTACGAGCGGCACGTGTCATTTATTAGAAAAAGCTTTAGTCTCCTGGTTTAGCAAGAAGCAGAACTCTGTCGCACTATCCACAACAGAAGCTGAATACATAGCAGCTGGGCGTTGTTGTGCACAAATTCTGTGGATGAAGCAAACCCTTGAAGACTATAAGTTATCTTTTATGCATATTCCTATATTCTGTGACAATACAAGTGCCATTAATTTGACTAAGAACCCTGTCTGCCACTCACGCACTAAACACATTGAGATCAGACACCACTTTTTGCGTGATCATTAGCAAAATGGCACGATTAACTTAGAATTTATCGACACTGATCATCAGCTAGCAGATTTCTTTACTAAGCCATTATCCGAAGAGCGCTTCAATTTCCTATGTCGTAAACTCGGAATTTTGGATGAAGCAGTTATAAGTTGAGACTCGCCTGCGTAAATATCGAGTATATTTTGATTCTTTTACGACAAATTTGGTATGGGTACAAGTCGAAAGGGTCCTTCTGACAACAAGGCGTAAAAGCCTAAGCGACACGGTGCACTAGTCCTCAGGACTACCGCTAGCTGGGATCCGGCCCCTGCAGCTAACCCATGGCAAATTTGAAATATTGAATTACAATATATTTCCTTGTTTATTATATGGTTTGTTTCGACTTAATACTGTCTAATTACTACATTCTAAAGTTCATTCTGACTTTTGAGTACCTCTCTATGTACTTCATTGATTTCATCAAACTTTTATCCTCAACCATCACTTTTCTTCAACACTTAACCAATTTTTTTTTATCTTTCAGCCTGTTTTCTGTTCTGGACCACTAATCCAGAACTCGGGCCGAACTCTGCCCTTAACAAAGTTCGGGCCGAGTTCGGTCCAATTGCTCCAGCGTCGGGATCTGGCTCTGCCGTTGGATCATTTTAGATCCAATGGTCAATATTCTATCCGACCAAAGACAAACCCCTACTTTATTTCGGGATTCCTTCTCTTTCCTCCCATATTTCCTTCTTCTCCACCTCTTCAACCTTCTTCCTTCCAAACCCTAACCCTAGTTCTTGATCTAGAGAGCTCCATTTCTTCTCAAAATCAAGGGAAAGGGGTTTTTCAACATTCTTTTCCACTGTTTGGTATTATTTTCAGGTATAACTCTCTCTTTCTATCATTTTCAAGTCCTCCTATTTCTTTGCAAATGGCATCTCGCTTGTCCAAACGAAGGAGAAGGACTCGACATGAGGGAGCTTCCTCTTCGGTTCCTCCTCCTCCGATTGAACAAGTTGTTGAACAACACCCCATTCATCCGTTGTTCAATCCGCCGCGTCCCGATGACCCTAATACATATGACGACCGTCTATTTGTGTCGCTAGACGCCTCTAATGAATGGTTTAGCAATTTTAGGACTCGTCCGGTGTTTGGGGGCCATCCCATCAATTTCATAATATTTTCTCAATATGAATCTTTATTTCGTGATCTTTGTTTGGATGAACTAGTTGCTTCCAACTTTGTCATTTACCGTAGCGCAATCCAAATGTTCTACTGTAATCTGACTTACGATGCAACCCACATCTATTCCCGGGTTGCTGGCATTAACATTGCCTTTAATGATTCTGAGTTGGGAGACTTTCTTGCTCTCCCGGATCTTGATGTGTGGGACAAGCTTGTGGAAGCACGTCAACTTCAATTTGTTGGCGATACTTCCCTTGAAGGATTCAAGGAGGATTTATGTGCTCCTAACGTAAGTCCTCGCAAGCTAAAGGCCAAGCATCTCACCCCCTACTTTTATGAACTTCATCGCATCGTGTTCAATATTATCTTACCAAAAGCTGGTTCAACTGATGAAGTTACCTACTTTGAGATCTCTGCTTTATATCACCTTCATTTTCGTATCCCCTTCAATCTTCCTAGGACAATGATGGACTGGATGATAAATTGTAGGAAGAAACCAAGAGCTTTGGTTTATCCTTTATACCTTCCTATGGTTTTTCGTGCATTCATCATTCCTATTCATGACTGTCCGTTCTTGCCTGCTCCTGCTTTCCTGTCCAAGACACGACGTACTCAAGCAGTCGTCGCCTCTCCTGAGGCTTCTGAGCATTCTGATGATGAGGAGCCAGACGCCCCTCCACTCGGTCAGGATGCACCTCCTCCACCTGCCACTCTTGACTCCATCCAGACCATGCTCCGGGATCGTTTCGACTTAGAGGACGATCGGTGGGCTCAGATGGACTACCGCACTACCCTGCAGATGAGTGCACTCAGCAACTCGCTGTATGATATTCGGTACTCCATGTCCCATCATCCTACTATGCCCATTCCCATGCAGCGGGATCCCGATCGTGAGGGCTATCGCATTGATGATCCGTGGGTCATGCGTTACCTGGATCCGGGTGCTGCTTTTGTGGATCCCAGACGTTCTGACACACCTGGACCATCTCGTGCTCCGTGATGGAGATTGGCTACTATCTGCTGCTGCTGCTGATGATGATGACATTAGTTTATGCATTTTCATTTCTAGTTAGTTAGTTTCAGTTTTATGTACTTGGATGCTTTTAAACTCTGGTTGTGTGTTTGACATTTGGTTATGACACTTTATGCTAGTACTTTTTTTGATTATTTCTATACTGTTTCTTCTCTGCTTGGTGTGGTTGTATTAACTATTAATTGTCTACTGTAGTTTTCTTTTATTATTCATTTCTCTGCAGTCTATATTGCTAACTGCCAAAAGGGGGAGAACTATGTATATTCTGCCTGGATATATATGGTTGGATATACTTGTTTGGTATCAGATCCTATCTTTTCATATTTCTGTGCTTGTTTGTGCTTTTTGGGAGATATTATACAGGTTCTATGCACTATTTACGGGGGAGCTATTGCTTCTAGCTCAACACCGTTCACTGATTACGGGGGAGCTATTACATTCTAGCTCGGCATCAAGTATGGGGGAGCTATGTTGCTATAATCAACTGTGTCCAGGTATGAATATTGAATATACATATATTATTTTGTCAATTATCAATATGGGGGAGATTGTTGACACAAAGTCACAGTCAACCAAATATTGACTACATTGACTAAATAATATCTGTATTAATTCAATACGACACACGACGTCTGCATAACAGTTCAAGACAGACGACAGCTCAGTCTCCGGCTCTCAGTGTGTTTTCGAGTCTGTATTTTATATTTTCATTGAGTCTAGACTTGTGTACTCTGAGTCTTGCTGAGCTCTTAACACTTAGTCTACAGCCTACCCAAAATCCCAAGCTCCACTGAACCAAACACTGCCCAAAAATCCCCTTAGAACCACTCTGTGCTCTGGAGACAGAGTTCGGGCCGAACTCTGCCTCCACACAGAGTTCGGGCCGAACTCTGTCCCCTAGAAATCAGGAACCCTAATTTTAGGGTTAGCTGGTTGCTAGTTGTCCAACGGCCAAATTTTTGAATTTTCCTACCCGAATTCTGGCCGAATTCTGCCTATAAAAACACTATAAATAGGGCATGAATTCTCTCATTCCAATCTATCCAATCTTCTTTTCTCTTCTCTCTTATAAGCTCAAGTAAGCCATACCCTTCCCATCTACTAGCCACAAGCCTCCTAAGTGTCGAGTGCTCAAAATCTCTCAGTTAGTATTCTTGTACAAGAGTCGAAGAAGTCGCTTGGACAATTCCAAGCAAATCGCCACTGCGATCATCTGTTAGAAGTTGACGTGCTCTTCTGAAGAAAAGGCACGGGTTGTAAACTACTATTTCACAAATAGTGGATTTAATCCTGAGCTAGAGTTCTCAGGCCTGGACTAGTCCTCCACGAGGGAAACCAGGTTAAAATCGCTGTGTTTGCGTATGCTCTTTTGCTCTTCATTTATTTTCCTCACTTTACTCTGATTATTTATTGTTGGTGAAAGAGTTATTTTTAATTGGCTATTTTTCTATATAAACTCTATTCACCCCCCTCTAGAGTTGCCAAACTGTTCTTCACCAGAGTGGTGGAAGACTCGTCCTCGGCGTGAGGGCGGACGTGGTGCTGGTGGTGGCAGAGGCCCGGCACCACAGCAGAGATGTGATGGGGACGCGGTGCTGGTGGTGCAGGGGTTGTTCATCATGTCGCCGCTGCTGGTCATGGTGTCCCTGCTGGTCTTGCTGGAAGTTCGACAGATATGATGCATGGAGGGTATCTTTCACCACTCTCAGGTGAACAATGGCAGAAACTGATGAGCTTGCTGGATAACGACAATCCTTCCAACCCTGGTTCTTCAAACTCTGATCGTCTGATGGGTAAGAATTCTTCTGTCACTTGGATATTCGATACTGGGGCTACTCTTCATGCGACGGGTTCTCGTAACTGTTTAGTTGATTGCTTTGAGGGCCCTGTCTGTCCTGTGATTTTGCCTGATGGGAGCACTATTGAGGCTGTTCTGAGAGACAAAGTATTTTTGACTGCTTCATTGGTGTTGACGGATGTTTTTTATGTTTCGACCTAGACTTGCAATTTGATCTCTGTCTCACAATTGATTGGTGCCAGAAATTATGATATATTATTTACTCCTGATTTGTGTTTTGTTCAAGACCGAAGTACGAGGATGGTGATTGGAGCAGGTGAACAAAGGGGTGGACTTTACTTCTTGGGAGAGATTCCTGCTTCTTTGGCTTCGGTGATCCCAGCATGCAAAGAGAGCGATTCCGAGGTTTGGCATAGTAGACTGGGGCATCCTTCAAATAAAGTAATGCAGACTTTACCTTTTTTCTCTAGTAGTAGTGTGTTTTCTCATAAGGCTTGTGATATTTGTCATCAAGCCAAACAAACTCGTGATGCTTTTCCTGATAGTAGTAGTCGTGCTTTGAGATGCTTTGAACTTATACACTGTGATATGTGGGGACCATATCGTGTTACCGTCATCTAATGAAGCACGATATTTTTTGACTTTGGTGGATGATTTTTATTGAGCTGTTTGGGTTATTTTATTAACGGATAAGTGTGTGTTTATTCTGTGTTTCTTAAATTCATTGCTATGGTGAAGCGTCAGTTTGGGGCTGATATACGTCGTGTGCGGAGTGACAATGGCACTAAATTTAATTATTTACGAGATTATTTTTCATCTCAAGGTATCTTGTTCCAAACGTCCTGTGTTGGGACACCTCAGCAGAATAGAAGGGTGGAAAGAAAATATCGACATATTTTAAATGTAGCTAGGGCATTGAGATTTTAGGATTTTTTTTCTATGGATTTTTGGAGGGAATGTGTTCTGGGTGCATGTTATTTGATCATTAGAACACCTTCTAATATCTTGTATTTTAAGTCTCCTTATGAAGTTTTATATGGTTCGGCTCTTTCGTATGATCATCTACGTATTTTTGGTTGTCTGTGCTATGCGTATGATTTGAAATCCCGACATGATAAAATTGCTAGCAGGAGTAGAAAATGTATCTTTGTTGGGTATCCACTTGATAAAAAGGGATGGAAACTGTATGATTTGGAGACTGGTGAATTTTTTGTGTCCCGTGATGTTACTTTTTATGAAAAAGAATTTTCTGGATGTGGCTCTGCTAGCGAGATGTCTTCTGCGATATCTCATACATCTGTTGAGGTGCCGGGAGACGATATAGAGGCATTTGGAATGGTGCCGGCTTCGGTTGCTGAGGCCGGAGTAGTTGTTGGCAGCTCGGTACCGAGTGGCGAGGATGCACAGGTAGCTGCAAAAGTATTGACATGAGAGTCTGCTGGGGGTGATGCGGATACTACTGATGATACAGGGGGTACAGTGTTGCCAGCGGTGCCCGATGAGGTAGCATTGGGAAAAGGAATGAGAAAGAAATCACAGCCAGTGCGATTGCAGGATTTTGTGACAAATGCTGTTCGAAGTAAAAGTCCTCCCTTCACCACAATTCATCTGTTCCCTTCACTTCCTCAGGTATTTCGTATCCTCTAACACAATTTCTAAGTTATGACATATTTACTGCTAGACACAGAGATTTTCTTGCAGCTATCACTGCATGTGTTGAGCCTACTTCATATCGCCAGGCCTCTCGAGATTCAAGCTGGCGCACGGCTATGCAAACTGAAATATAGGCTCTGAAAGATAATGGGACATGGAGTCTTGTCGATTTGTCTCCTGGTAAGAAAGCATTGGGAAGTAGATGGGTGTACAAAATAAAGTACAACTTCGACGGCAGTGTTGAGCGCTTAAAGGCACGACTGGTTGTGTTCGGTAATCATCAGGTTGAGGGGATAGACTATTCAGAGACATTTGCCCCGGTAGCTAAGATGCCTACTGTTAGAAGGTTCTTGGCTGTTGCAGCTGTGAGAGGCTGGACTTTGCACCAGATGGATATGCACAATACTTTTTCATGGAGATCTGGCAGAAGAAGTGTATATGAAGTTGCCGCCAGAGTTTTTGCATAGTGAACCCAACAAAGTGTGTCGTCTGCGTAAGTCTCTATATGGATTGAAACAGGCACCACGTTGTTGGTTTGCTAAGCTTACTGCTTCTCTGATATCCTATGGATTTATTCAATCTCATTCTGATTATTTTCTTTTCTCCCTTTTTAAAGGGAAGGTAGAGTTGCATGTTTTGATCTATGTGGATGATATGATTGTGTATGATAATGACTCAGGTGCTTTAGATGCTTTCAAAAAATATCTTAGTTCTTGCTTTCACATGAAGGACCTTGGTGTGTTGAAGTACTTTCTTGGCATCGAGGTGGCTCGGAGTGCAGAAGAAATTTCCTTGTGTCAAAGGAAGTATGATTTGGACATCATTTCAGAATATAGCTTGCTGGGGTCTCGACCTGCTAGCTTTCCCATGGAGCCCAATCACAAGCTGGCAGAATCGACTAGTCCAAAGATGGTGGATGCAGAGACTTATAGGAGGCTGGTTGGGAGGATGATTTATCTATCATTTACTCGCCCTGACTTAGCCTATGATGTGCATATCTTATCTTAATTCTTACAGGAGCCTCGACAAGATCATTAGCATGCTGCTTTGAGAGTTGTCAGATATCTTAAAGCAGCACCGGGACAGGATATTCTTTTGAAAGCTGATTGTGATCTTCGTCCTTCTGGTTGGTGTGATTCCGACTGGGCCAGTTGTCCTTTGACTCGTCGCTCTGTTACAGGCTGGTTGGTGTTTTTGGGGGGTCTCCTATTTCTTGGAAGACCAAGAAACAACCAAATGTTTTCCGATCTTCCGCTGAAGCTGAATACCGATCTCTTGCTGCGCTTGTTTGTGAGTTGAAATGGTTGAAAGAGTTATTGGTGTGTTTGGGCGTTCGCCAGGAGTCTGCTATGTCGGTGTATTGTGACAGTCAGTCAGCCCTGCACCTGGCTCAGAACCCGGTATTTCATGAGCACAGTAAGCTTATTGAGGTGGATTTGCATTTTGTTCGTGATGCTATTAGAGATGGCGCCGTAATAGCCTCGCATGTTTCTACTTCTTCTCAACTGGCTGACATCTTTACGAAGACCCTTGGAAAGCATGTCTTTGATTCTTTTCTTCCCAAGTTGGACATTTGTGACTTGCATGCTCCAACTTGAGGGGGGGGGGGGGGGGGGGGTGTTAGATTATATTTGTAACTATTGTAAATATGGCCCATAAGCCCAATCATGTAGACACTATATATATTGTAATCAGCCCCCATCAATAGAACAAGGCATTATTATTTCCTACATACGTATAATCGATTCAAGTTATTTCATAAGGCTTAGTTGTATCCATAAGGTGGTTCGGTACAAGGACTTATAAAGTACGTATATTATACGAATTTGCTCCTAAGGTGGAGCTCCATAAGCTTATTTGGGTTTGCGCAGACTAATGTTGGAGATATTATACAGATTGGATTCAAAGATAGGTGTAGCGGTCGGACGCAAGGTGGTCATGGCACATGTGATTGGTACCTAATAGTTGTGCGGATGAACGTATTGGTTTAGTTTGGTAGTAGAATAAATTGCGATGACAATATATTGAATTTTTTGATCGATGGGACTCATCCGAATGAGTTAAGGTGAAGATTATTGGATTGTATCTCGCATCCCGGTTGTGCATCCAAGACTAAGATTCGAAAAGGAGTTAATTACAAAGTTTGCTTCTGCAACGAAAAGAAAGTGGAAAGTTGATGTATAGAGATATGATAATGAACCCCGTTACGTTGTCCGCCTGCGGGCCAGTCCGTCCGCCACGTGTTGCGGCCCCATTGGCAGGTCATCCGACGTGGGACCCATGTATAGGGGGGAGGGTAATGGGGTGCGGCCACGCGGCGGACGGACCAGCCGCATGTGGGCAAAATTGCTTTCTCCTATGATAATATTGTTTTAGGACTTAATAGGAATTTCTTCTTTGAGTTGTATTAGTCTTAAGTTGAATATTATAGCTCGTGGATTAACTTGGGTTCTTCGAGTTTTACTGCTTTCCAAAGATCTTCCAACCCATAAATTGATCATGATTTATCTATAGATATGAGTTGGAAGAAAGAAAAAAGAAAATAACTTTTGAACTAAAAGGATTGCTTCCATAATTCTTGACAAAAAGTAGCCTGAGAAATGAGAATCCATGTGGACACGTCTATATCAAATAGGGCTTGCTTAATTTCATTGCATTCTTCTGTTCAGAGGGTGTATTAGAATGAAATCGTTGAATTCGTGTCCTTCTAGAATGAAACGTACGCCAGTCAGGAGAAATATTGAGAGGGAATGAAAGAGACAACATAAGCATCTCCATATGTTTCCATGAAGTATGCAACAGTCTGCTATGCGACATAAAGCCTCGTGATGCGTGAAAAGCTCCGAAACGGCCCGTGCCTGACATGTACTAGCTTGACACACCGGACACGACACGATCATGATAGTTTAATTAATTCATGCAACGTAGGGGTGTGGTTGTAATTTGGTTATTCTAATGCAATATCCATGCAGTGCATGCATGCACGTATGTCACATATTATAAGTATGGCAAGGAAAGAAGGATATGTCAGTCAGACCATGCATTTCTCTCTATAGCTCTTCAATATTTTCTTGGTCAAGGTCACCTATAGCCTACCAAAAAGATTTTCCATTCCACATTCAAAACCCAATCCACGTACTCCTTCTTCTCCACTATATAAACACTTCTTAGATTTTTTCTTCTTCTCAATATATACTAACTAACTTAATTATTAGCTTGATCGATCGAGCTAGCTCAAATCAAATATATATTTCTCAAGAAAGTATATATTCATCTCGAGTATATATATATTGATCATGGGGAACTGCCTTGTGCCGGAGAGAATGTGGGCCGACGACGACGAAGAAGAAGATCGGAAGCAGTGCGAAAGTAGCGATACCGACGCGGAGAAAGGGGAAGCCGTAAGGATAAAGGTCAGGATGACGAAGAAGGAACTGAAGCGATTTGCGCAGCAGCAAAGTGCTTGGTTGCCGAACCTCCAGCAGCAGCAACGCTCCTCCTCCAGCAGCTCCAGACGAATAGTACCGATGAAGAGCATAGCAGAAGAAGAAGGAGAGGAGTAGCGCTTGCTACAAAGACCACAATAGTAGCTCACTGGCGATCGAAGAATAGAATTGATGCCTTATTGACCCAAGGAAATAGGGAGGAGTGTTGGGGGAAGACATGAGCCAATAGAAGAGGACCATGTGGCGGAGGTACATAGAGGAGGGACATTTTGGAGGTACATAAAGCATTTTCCATATATATATATATATATTTTGAGCAAAGAAATTTTTTGTTCATTATTACCTAGCTAGCTAGCTAGGTTAATGTATATAATAGTATTTTCAGTGGCTTGATTATATATTGGAGACATTCTAATTTGGGGTTAAGATTTAATTCTTAACTTATTCGAAAATGATATTTTGCCGGCGGTTTGTAGCCGTGGACTAGAGCTGTCAAGTAGGCCGGCCCGACCCGGCACAAAAATTGGGTGGGCCGGGCCAACCCGGGCCCGGGCCTCTTGGGACCATGAACTGTAGCGGGCCGGGCCAAGGGTTGAAAATCTCGGTACAGCCAGGCACGTGACCCACGGAACAGCGGACTTCGGGTCGGGCCGGGCCGTGCCGGGTCTTGATTGGCACGTGAAATTTGGACATTTATCTTCGTTCTTCTTCTCAAAAATTTTGTATATTAATTACAATCATTTTTTAAACACAAAAGATTGAACATGTTTTTATATATGTTTTTCAACAATCACATATATTTACGTAGATTAACATAACATAATAACATGATTAAGTTTTCTAAATATTAATAACAATTATTTTTTAATATAGAAACTACTTGATTCTTATTTATTTGGGTGGGCCGGGCCGGACTTCGGGCCTATGTTATGGGCCGATATATGTAGCCCGGCACGACCCAATATATGGGACCGGGTCGGCCCGGGCCCACAATTAATCGGGCCGGGCCGGCACGTGGACCAATTTTTCGGACCGGACTCGTGTCGGACTAGGCCGGCCCGGCCCGGCCCAATTGACAGGTCTACCACGGACATGACCGCCAGCCGACGTGGCGGCCATCCAGTGCACCTCTATCTCCAGGCTCCACCCGAATCGGGAGCCAATTGCCAGCCGCCACGTTAACCGATAGTCATGTCCGTGGTTACAAACCGCGGACAACGTAGTAGCTCTTTAACTTATTACATTAGACACAGATCGGATAATATTATTCACCTCTTTTCTTTTGTCAGATACTATTTAATCAAATTGCACTTCTTAGTAATTTATATTATGTTTGTGTTTCAATTTTGCTTTCGATTTGAAGGTTAACTATGGCAAAACTGAATTCTTGATGTTTGGAAATAAAAGAGGATAATTAATCTTATTCATGATTTGCACAGCAAATGCTTAAATTCTAATGGTACGTAAGAAAGACTATTTTTGTCTTTGACCTATTTTGGATCGATGACCTTTGAGAATGGAAGTGAGAAGGATTCATAAGATTCAAAAGGACTTTTTTGCTTGGGAGATTGGGATCAACATTTGCTGCTTGTAGATGCACGCAAACTCGCGTTAAGTTCAACTATTATGGAAACGGAAAAATATTTTATGTACCTCTAAAATCCCTTATCTTCATGTCCCTCCCGTCTTGGTTCTATCCTATTCGCTCGTGTCTTTCCACAACCTCCACTCCTATTTACTTTGCTTCAGTTAATAAGGAAGTGCCACACAGGGCCGGCTCCAGTATTTTGGAGGCCCTAGACAAGTCCCATAAATGATGCTCTCATTTCTCTATTTTTTTTTATTATATAAATCCAGCAAATCAAAAATACAATATAATAATTAGTCCTTGAATACACATAAATTTTTATCAAAATTCAATAAATTCAGCAACTCAAAGCTACAACTCTATTACAAAAATGAAACCAAATGCTCAGAGTCAGTGAGAAGATTTTAGATGTCAAATAGCCAAACAAACAAATGCTCACAAGAGAAGAAAAAAAGAAGACATTAAAGTTAAAGAAGAGAATTAGAGGAATACATGCGGGAGGAAGAGAACTGTTTCCAGTTTTCTTCCATTTCCACTTCTTTTTTCTGTTGAGAACAATTTCCGGGAGAGAGGGGGAGGAGATGTAGGCCAACGATTTATTTAAAACCTAAACCTATCTTTTATTTGGCAAGTCGGATTGGCAATAAGAATGCAGTCGTGTACTTCTAGGGAGGCCACATGCCCTTATTTAGTTTTTCTGTTTGTTTGCTCCATGGGCGGTGGGCCAATTAGTGTTGTTTGGTTGCTTTTTCTAAAGGCAGAAAAAAGAGCAGCAAAATTTTTTTTTGAGCCCTATTGGGGGAGGAGGCCTTAGGCACAGGCCTAGCCTGCCTCCCTTAGAGCCGGGCCTGGTGCCACATAGTGGAGGAATATAGAGAGATAAAAATTTTGGAGGTAAATATACCATGGATACGTGAATGCAATTAAGGCTTTGTATCACTGTCCGAGAGAGAGTATATATATATATATATATATATATATATATATATATATATATATGGCATTGTTATTAATTGCAGAAATGCTAAAGAGATCGACCGTGGGGGGTTGACCATGACTATGTTCGTACCGACGTGTCCCCCCTCTCCCACCACATCGAGGCCACGCCCAAAAAAGCGGACCACTCTCCAATGGTAGTTCGATATGTTGCGTGTTGGTTAGGACCGCGGTCAGAGACTGTGGTCCGTGCAGCATAACTCTATTAAATGTGAGTGATAACTGTGTAAAAATCCAAAAATGCTATTCGTCTTCCCATTTTTTTTTTTTTTGGACGATACCATCTTCTATTACGTAGCATATGGCATGACTGTCGATCTCTTCCGTTTGACCATAATGTAACCATATATCCCATAGCTTCCAATTAATGGAAAATATTCTCGGGTTCATGAATACATGGCACGAAGAAGGAGAATGCAAAACGAACATCTTCTCAGGACTATTAATTTTCACCATAATTTGCATCAAAATAATTAAAAAAATTTGAGTTGTCTTCCACTTATTTTATCATAATTCAAGATGCACTCCACCGAATTACCATAATCAATTATGCTATTTGGCTCCCAAAATATTTGGGTGATGTTATCTTCCATTATGTGGCATCTGACATGACAGTTGACATAACAGCTGATATGGTTCCAAAAAATTAATTATCCAATTTTTTTTTAATGTTAATGTTAATGTTAATATTAATTTGAATATTAATGTTAAGGTTAATCTTAATATTAATTATCATGTTAATTTAATGTTAATTAATATTATTTTTAATTTTAATGTTAAATTTTGCCATGTCAGCTTTCATGTCAGCAACCATGTCATATGTCACATAATGGGAGATGACATCACCCAAATATTTTGGGAGCCAAATAGCATTTTT
Source organism: Iris pallida (assembly GCA_029216955.1). Taxonomy (NCBI): domain Eukaryota; kingdom Viridiplantae; phylum Streptophyta; class Magnoliopsida; order Asparagales; family Iridaceae; genus Iris; species Iris pallida. Next base: position 24,292 of record JANAVB010013367.1, read on the forward strand.
GTTACCAAAATGCATAAAATCCTCCACTTTTAATGGAAAACGTCAATGACTAACAGTCAACTCCTTTGACCTACATAAAAAAAATGAGTTGCATCCCACTTATTTTATCATAATTCAATGTGAATCCCACTTATTTGAAGTTTAATGCAAGGTGCACCTGACTTAAATAGAGGATCGAAAGAGTTGACTGTTAGTTATTGAAAATTTGCGTTAAAAGTGGAAGGTTTCATACATTATGATTAGGGCTGGGCACGGATCGGATCAGGCCCAAATTTTATAGAACCGGACCCGTTCTTTGGCGGGACGGGACGGGCCAAATTATTTTGAAACCGGACCGGACTCGGCCCATTTGAAACGGGTCTAATCTGGAGCGACCCGCGGGTCCAAACTGTTCCAATATTGTATTGAAGGACAGAAAAACTGTAATCACATCATATATCTATATCAAACAATATATAAATCTCTCAATCGGCCAATTCTCGTCACTTCTCAGGTCGAGGTTAAATTTATAAAAATTCGGTGGGGTGCAACTTAAATTGTGATAAAACAAGTGGGTTGCAACTTAAAATTTCTCAACTAATTATAATATTATCATCATTTTGGATTGCCATTTTTGTAATTTTAGATAGGTCTAGCTAGGCTTGTCGCATCTAAATACCTTAAATTATCACGTTCTTTGCAATTAAATTTATGAAAATTTATTGATTAAATAGGCAAATAATATATTTATTTATTTATTTTTTAAGCAAGGGCAGTTAGTTTTCGGAATCGCTCCCACTGGGATTCGAACTCCTGACCACTCAGACCGCATGCCTCACCACTACCATTAGACTAGAGGTCATTGGCCAAATTTTATATATATATATATATATATATATATATATATATATATATATATATATATATATATATATATATATAGCAAATGACCTCTAGCATAGTGGTTAAGAGAGATGCATGCGGCCGGAGTGGTCAGGAGTTCGAATCCCAGTGGGAGCGATTCCAGAAATTATTTACCTAGTTCCAAATATATATATATATATATATATATATATATATATATATATATATATATATATTGAAGCAAAGGGTACTTTATTAATAAACTAGTGTAAATACATCATACAATTCGCAACAGAAGGCGAGAATCGAACACATTTGTTAGCCCTCTAAGCACATGTAATCGCTCTCAATATTATTCAGAATGCCATTCAGCGTCGTGGCCATTCCATCAAATATTCGTCTGTTTCTTTCCCGCCAAACATGCCACACAGCAACTAGGAGTTTGACTCTGGCTTTCTTTTAGATCTCTTGTCCTTTGCTTTTGAGTGCTGTAATCTCCTCAAAGACAATCTGTAGGCCATCTCTACCTGCCGTAGTAATGCCCAAGTGGCCTCGACATGTCTGCCATATAGTCCCTGCGAATGGACAATGGAAGAATAAGTGGTCCCTTGTTTCCAAGCCAGTCTCGTATAGAACACAATTGAAGCTCAGAATCTGGATACCAAAGCGCAAAATTCTATCGCACGTTAGGAGACGATTCCTAATTTCTTTGTAGGTGCATAACTGCATCTTAGTCGCGCCCCCTTGGTCCATACAAGATCCGCCCAAGCCACCTTGTTATGATGCGATCTCATTTGCTCATATGCTACTCTGCTAGAGAAGTCTCCATTATTCGAACCCTCACATAGCCAACGATCACCATCAGCCTCTTGATTGTTCTGGATTGTTGAAATCTCTTCTGCAAACCATCGTCCAACTTGTCGGGCTCCCACGTTCCACGTCCCATTATGTATGGTTGCATGTAATCCCTCCATACTTCCTATTAATTCATAAGTAGGCCAACCCAATCTGTCAAGAACGCTTTGGTGATTGAGCCACAGGTCCATCCATAGGCTAGTGGAGTGCCCATCATGAATGTCACGCCTGATGTTTGCCTTCAGCGCTGGTCTAACTCGCAATATATTTTTTATGTGCCGGTGTAACCCCTCTTCTCGGAAATCATAAAATATCGTTTATTTTTATTAAATGGAAATTTTTAGAATTTTATAAATATTTAAATAATTAATTAATTATTATTGAAGGCCTTAAGTCATGGTTAAGATTAGATTACAATATGACTAGAAATCGTGGCACGAATAGCGTTGTCGTGTGTCTTGACTAGTGTATTAGCCATATTAGGGGAGACCCAGCCATAAGTGTGTTCCAACTAGGAAAATCAGGCCAAGTTGCGACTTGGCCTCCATAAAAAATTTAATTAAGTTATTTATTAATATTGTGACTTTTAAAAAACTCGGTTATGTCAATCTAGTCCGGACTGGACCCGGACCGAGCCAAGCCCATGTAGGTCATATAGTGCGACCAACGACGTCCATATAGATATGTAGATGTGTGTGTGTGTATTTTTTTTTGTGTGTGTATATTTTTTTTAAAAAACTCGGTTATGTCAATCTAGTCCGGACTGGACCCGGACCGAGCCAAGCCCATGTAGGTTATATAGTGCGACCAACGACGTCCATATAGATATGTAGATGTGTGTGTGTGTATATATATATATTGGTAGCTTATTTTATGTATTGGTAGCTTATTTTATAATTTAGGAATAAATTATGCAATTTGAATATGAAATATAATACATTCATTAATTGCTATTTTAATTCTAATTACCTTGGAGAATATAACATATAAGTTTCTTAGATACTCTCGAGCATTTTGGGAAGTTATAGGCTATGCATATACTTGCAGGTGTATCGGATAGGTAAATGCATATATACGCGTTATTGTTAAATTAGGAAGGTTGGCAAAAATATATATATAATATATGTGATTGCTAATTATAGTAATATTTTAATTTATTGTTAAACATAATAATATTTTATTTTTTGAAACATGATAGCGTTGCTAAATACTTTATTTTAGATTTTCCTAATTTACTAGGCTAAAGCAGTACAAGGGTGGACAGTAGTGTATATATGTATATATATTATGTATGTATTAGTTAACCCCCCTACCAACCAAGCATGGGCCAACAAGATGCTCACAGCAAGTTGGACCCGAGCATTTTCATGCTTGTTGTATACGTGTGCACACACACACACACACACACACACACACACACACACACACACACATATAAATATAAAGCCGAGAGATGGAGCAAGAAACCCTAGCCGAATCCCTCAAACCTTCACACCCTGGTGACCTCCCTACCCCGACGACATTCCCGACCCGACGTCGCGCCACCGCGGGTCGCCGGGCATAATGCAGCATCTGCCCAGCTACTCTGTACTAACTGTTCGACGAATACCTGGAGAGGATCACATGTCCAGCAGTCAGATATATACTGGCGGGGTAGGGATTCTAAGCAAAGTGATTTCAAATATCTATATGTTATCGGGTACCATGGAGACTATATCCCTCTTTCATACAATTATTCATTTTCCTTGAATGACAAATTCATGTACTCACTTTGACTTGATACTGATATCTCCTGATTAGTTCCATATATTTTCCCCTCAATCCTTACAAATTTCTTCTTGTGTTTTATTGTTGGGTCGTTGATTTTACACATTGTTAGAATCTTGATTTCGTTTCATTAGATTTTAAGATTGTGCATGTATTTCGATCGTGTTTTATCTAAACTTCGATCTTAATCATGTCTATCCAACCGTGATTTCCTATCTTGTTCTAGTCTAGTTATGCTAACTTTCGATTCAAATTAATCGTGCTTAGAAGATCGTGCTTTTATGATTTTATTTCTCTTAGTCGTAATTAAAAATTCATGTCACCTCGTGCCTATCGCGTTATTTCAAACTCCTTGCATGTAATTATCGTACTTGGCCTTAACTAAACTTCATTTCACTTCGTGCCCGACCAATATTGATCATTATCAATCATGCTATTCTATCATTTATTTTGTCACGATAAATCGTTTCAAATATTGATGATTTTCACACCTGGCCATTGAGCATGCTTACACTCATGTCTAACTGATTTTGAATTTCGTGTCGTTTCTGTATCGTACCGTGTTTTTTTTGAAATTTCGATTACAAAATTTTCTAAGGGGAGAAGATTTGTAACTCCACCTTCCCAAAAATTTGAGAATTTTAATATTTTCTAGAAATAATAATTTTTGACTTAACAAATTTTGAATAATAATAATTTGGAGGGAGATTCGAATCTAGGACTTGGAGGGAATTACTAGTTGGTTACATCCACTAGTGTGGTCCCTACCATTCCTAACCAATTCCCTAACTAAATTTTAATATATCTTGCAATTGATGAAAAGGGGATGGACCCAAGTGATTAAAGGTCAACATTGGAGGGGCTATAGTGCAAAACTGATTTTCTCTATTTATTGATCCACGAAAGAGAATTTTTTTTCTTAAGCAAAATCAGCCGAGCCTCTCTCTCCATTTCCTTCCCCAAATCTCCTCTCAAACCCTAACCCTAATTTCTGGTTCGCCGGCGAGCGACGATGGTCCCCTAGTCAGGCGATCGATGATGGCGGCTACACTTCTTCTCTTCGGCGGCTTCATCCCGGCAGAACATGACGTGCGGATCACCACTTCGACGAATGACTGCGGGATCCTCGGCGACGCTTCGTCCGTCTTAGGACGCGACCACCGCAACGATCGTCAATGGCTTTCGCCGAGAGCTCACCACACGTCTCCTTCTCCGGCGATAGGACCACGGCGGCGCACGAAAGTGATGGCTTCCTGGTGACTCACAAGCTTCCTTGACTACGGTGGTGCGGTTCATCCCATCGAGCGGCAGATCGACGGGTCGATCTCGGCAACTCCTTTCCCTCTTCGACATCACCACCACGAACATCAACTAGGCATCGTCTCTTCCACCAGCGGCGCACGTGAAGTCTCGTCCTCGGCAGATTCCTCTCTCCGGTGATGTCGAGTTCTCCACTACAATCTCGTCGTCTTCAGCACAGGTGAACTCGATTCGTTCTTCTGTGAAGGATTGTTCTCTTTCTAATCCCTCATTTGATCGGCAGGTTGAGTTGGTAGCACGATTTGGGATCGGGTCTTTGGTAATCATGGATATGTTCAGATATGGAGGGTTGTGGCGACCTTGTGGATTGGATTGCACCATCGAGTCAGATTCTCCAGGTAAATTCTTCTCAAATCTCTGTTACTCAGTTTATACGATTTGTTTGGGTCGTAATTCCAGAATTGTGATGTTTATGCGTGTCACCCCCAGTTTCCAGAAACAGGGATATTTTTGTCATTTTTCACTTTTGAATATTTTTGGAATTATTTATTTATTTATTGTAATATTTTGGGGTTATTTGAGTCGGGTTCGAATTTCAGCTCATTCCGACTTGTATCGGGGACCCGGGGTAGTGTTGACCTTAGCGGGCCCACACACTAGTTAGCCATGGCCCACATGTTAGATATTTTAGTTAGTGACTAGGCTAATTATTTTGGTTAGGATTAATGGTTTTAGGAATGACTAAACTACCCCCGACTTAGAAGCCCTTCCATGTATTAACTAATAGATTAGTGTAGGTGCTTTTTGACCTTTCCTAATAGGACAAAACCCACCATTATGGCTGGCCACTTTTGGCATGGATAGGCACAAGTCACTTTATTATTTCCCCTTTCATTTCTCTCTCTTGTTCTTCCCCATTTTTTTGAGTGCTTTCCCTAATCAAACCATCACCAAATCCTTCCATTTCTCCACCAAATCTTCTTCCTTCCCTCTCCATTCAATTCAAGGAAGGAGCTCCTCAAGTTTGGGAGGATTCGGAGCTCGTTTGTGTCCTTTTGGAATCTCTACGTGTCGGTGTCGAGTCGGAGGCCTTTTCCTTTGAAACTCTCTCCCGGAAGGTATAATCTCTCCTCTAATCCATCCCAACATGCATGTAGGATTATTTTGAACCCGTAGGAATGACCCCCTTGGTGTTGTGTCCATTTGAGTCCATTTTGTGTCCATTTGGACACTTGTAGAGGTGTCCAATGTGTAGGATCGTGTCCTAATGGAAAAACCACCTATTTGGACACATGTAATTTGTTTGTGCATTTATTTTAGGTTGTTCTAATTTTATTCCAGATTTTAGGAGAGTTTTGGAATGTGTTTCCCTATGTATCATATTATATCATGATATCTAATATATATATATATATATATATATATATATATATATATATATATATATATATATATATATATATATATATTGATTTATATATATGTGGATGTGTATCATGGTGGGAGTGTGTGATACTTTGTGATTTGGTATTGGGAAGGGGTCGGCCAAGTGAGTGTGTGAGTGTTTGTGTATTGCTGTGTGTTGGGGTAGAAGAGGAGTGCATGGAGGGTGTTTGAGGAAATGTAGATAGTAGTGATGTGTATGTGTGTCTATGTTAGAGGGAGTGAGAGATTAGGAAATGGAGAGTGGTGGTAGATTTGACTTTAGTGTGTGTTTGTATAGAGAGTAGAGAGGAGGGGGAGGACAGATTTTTCCAAATCTGGACAGTCCCCAAAGGGGACTGTCATTGCCACCTAAACAATCCTTTAACCCCCACTAAACCTGGCCCTTAACAGCCTATACATGGCTGTCATTTGCATCCATGTACACCCCAACCACACCATCCTTGCTGTCCCAAACCACCCAACTTCTGTCCACAAAACAGCCATCAAACAGTCCACCAAACAAGCCAAATTCTGTCTTGTTTCAGCCAATGTTGGCTGTCCACTTGCTGTCAAGAACTGTCACGACCCGCACCCTGTATAGGGGCACGAGAAGTAGTTACGTCCAGCCTACGCCGCAGTATCGGCGGTAGTAAGCTGTCCTAGGTTGCTAACTAATCTCATGCAGTGTATAAAAAGTACTTGTCCAGATATCAGCTCCGAATGGAGGACAAGTAAAGGGTAGGATATACGTGTCACGACCCGCACCCTAGAGTTAGGGCACGAGAACATAACAACGCCCTGCCTACGTCACAGTGTCGGCGGTAGAACGCTGTCCTAGGTCTCAATGCATCTAACAGTATAAGACTAAACAGTTTATACTCCCCGAATGGGGGGTGACATAGCAGAATGTAAACTCAATCACATCTAAGATAGAGCATAAAGGAAGATTGATAAAACATAAAATCGAAAAGAGATATAATAGATAGAAGTCTAAGTGTCTAAGATACAAACTCAGGATACATCTCAAAACCCAAATACAGTAATCCATAAATACAACTCAAGATGACTGAAAATAAACTATAAGCAAAAACCCTAGCTATCTATGCAACCTCTACTGTCTCCTCTAGGCTAGCAGACAACCTCCAGGCTATCTGTTAAATTTATCAACAGGTCCAGTCAGGACAGGAGCGAGCACAATACATCTCAACAGTTCATAGCAGGTTAGAAATATAATCATGCAGTAAAGTAAGATACAGGTACTGAAAGAAATATTGTATGTAAAAAGAGAGAGCTGTAATAGAAATATCTACTATAAATAGAGAACTAACATGTGGCTAGTGAGTCAGAGTATAATATAGACATGTAAATGGCATAGGAGATTCTGATGCTACACTATGGAAGAGATTCTGATGCTACACTACTTTGATAGTATTCACATGTCTACTTCTACTCCCCCGTACCCCCAATCAGTACACAAGGATCCAAACAGGTTATGTTATGATACTATGTACAGCCCCCGAAGGGTGATAAGCCTCCGAAAGGTGATAAGCCCCCGAAGGGTGGTAGCCTCCGAAAGGTGATAAGCCTCCGAAAGGTGATAGCCCCCGAAGGATGGTACATAGTAGTCCTAAAAATGAAGATTCTCGGAGACTCTGTGATCATAAGAGTATATGTCACAAGTGATCGAAGAACCTGTGAAGCATAGTGATACGACATGTAAGTGAAACGCACAGAACATGTAGTACCCGATGCTCCCTAAGGATAACATCTCAAGTGGGGATTCGTATAGTACCAATCCGTGTGACCAACGTGACAGTACAAGTAAAATAATTTAATGCAGGAAATAATTCTAAGCAGGATATGAAATGATCAGAGAATGTACTCGCCTGATATCTGAATGTCCAAGGTAAAGATACTGTCCGAGGAGAGGTGTCTGGCTCCTAATTAGAACAGCACAAGTCACAACATGTCCAGAAGGGTAATATAAAGCAATACAATGCATTCTACATGAATCTAGGTCAAACTAGGCCAAAGTCAACCCTTGGTCAACTCTGGTCAACTGCACTAGTCAAACTAGGTCAAACTAGGTCATGTCCTAACCCAGCAAGTCTTACTAGGCCTAACCAAGACTATCCTAGCAAGCACACATCAATACAAGGCTATACAAGCCAACATACACCCGACTCTATATAGCATGCAATTATTCAATACTCAAATAGGCAAGAATTCACTTTGGATATACACTAGGTAATCTATTACTTTAAGCTATATATGTCTACACATATATACACATGCATATATTGTTATTCAACATTAGGTCTATAATCAGGATATTTCAAATGGTTATATAAACTTATATATATTACAACACAATATGCTAACATATATATAATATACATACATAACTAAGTTAACTATATTCATAAATACTTATTTAAGAGGCTATGTGTGTGTATGTGAACATGGAAAAGGGGCAAGTGAGGGTTAAATGGGCATACATAGTGTATACATATCAAAGAGTGTCAAAGTGTAAGTGAACAATGTGTCATGTGTGATAGTGTCAACATAGTGTAAGGGAGTACATGAGGTAATATAGGATTTGTGTTAACATAGAACATTACATCTCATTAACTTGTATATTGCATACATTACATCTATTATTACATTACATTTATGCTTGCATTCATTCATCATTCATTTATTCTCTTGCACCACTATATGCACCATACATTACATACTATGGAACCTACATATTCATTACAAGCCATACTTATACATGCTTACATTAGATAGGATACTTACACCTCATACATTATTTATTTAAACATTTACTCATGCTTGTATTCTCTATTTAATTACATAATGTATATACATTAACATGGGTTAAAATCAAATAGAACATTATATTACACACAAGGGTGCACAAAATACATATGTCGAATAGTAACTCCTACTAATAATCAATACTGTACCATCTCAGCATGAATTAAAATCTAGGGTTAAAGTATGTTATAGATCTATGTGTTAGCTTTCTGAAACTTCAAACAGATCGCGTTTTCGTTTCCGAAAACTCCCGGAATCGTGAAAACATCGGGAATACGTTTGTCTTTCGTACAGCTAACACTCAAATAATTCTCCAGAATGTTACATAAAGAACTAGGCCTATTAATACATGTTTTTGGAAAGCTAACTTCAATACGCTTCTTTTAAAAAAAATGGAAGATTAAACCGAGCTTTGAGCTAGAAGTTATGACATTTCTAAGTTATGGCTGAAATTAAAAACGTGGATAAAAATCATGACGGATTTGGGTAGTTTGAGACAAAAGAACACAAGCATATAACATAATAGATCAAGAACTCACTCTCTACACTAATATATATATATATATATATATATATATATATATATATATATGAGACACTATAGAACACATCTTCAATACAAAAATATGAGATTAAACATGTAATAATTCATTCATACATAACAACAACACATAGTGTGTCCAAATTTGGGATTTTCCCACATGGACACAACCACAACACAAAGGACACTCCTATGACCTCCAAATGGACACGAAATGGACACAAATGGAGATACAACCATGAGGGTCATTCCTATGGGTTCAAAATAGACCTATATGCATGAGGAAATGAAAAGGAGAAGGGATTTATACCTCCCGGTAGATCGAATCGAAGAAAAGCTTTCCCGGAGCGACACCAACACGTAGAGATTCCAAAAGGACACGAACGAGCTCCGAATCCTCCCAAACTTGGGTAGCTTCTTCCTTGGCTAGAATGGAGAAGGAAAGAAGAAGATTTGGTGGTGAAATGGAAGGATTTGGTGGAGAAATTGCTAGGGATTGCTCTCTAGGAATTTGGGAAAGAACAAGAGAGAGAGTGTGGATGAGAATAATGAAATGAACTTGAGCCTATCCTCTCCCAAAGTGGCTGGCCATATGGGGCTATTTGTCCTATTATGGTAAGGTCCAAAATGCCCCACTAACCTATTCTATGAGTATTAGGAAATGGCTAATTGGTTGGGGCTAAATTAGTCATTCTAAAGTCTCTAATCACACTAACCTTATCCATAATAATTAGTCTAACCTCTAACTAAAATATTTCTATCATGTGGACTAAAATTAATATCATGTGGGCCATGCCTAACTAGTGTGTGGGTCCCACTAGAGTCAAACTACTCCCGGGTCCCCGTTTCAAGTCAGATTGAGTTAAAATTCGAACCCGACTCAAATAACCCCAAAACAATATCATAAATAATAAAATAATATCAAAATAATTTAAAGAGGTCAAATGCAAAAATATCCTTAGGCCAAAAATGACATTAAAATATCATAATCACATGGTTAGGCTCTAGGTCAAACAGTCTCTAGAGTTTCACTAGCAAAACGTCAAAACCACAAGTCATTGATTTAAATAATTTTAAAATGATTTAAAATCACCAAAAATCATATCATGAATTAAATATCATTATTAAAATAATTATAAACACAAAATTTCAAAATTATCCTCAATCAGAAAATTAAAATAAAATGAAAAAAATCAACCCGAAATTTAGGGTGCTCACATCCTACCCACCTTATAAAAATTTCGTCCTCGAAATTAAAATGTTCGTAATTCTTCTAGGTCAAACCCCCACAATCAAATCCCAGAACTTAAATAAATCATACCATCAAAAGGATGACATACAGGGTCATGGCATACGGTGGTAGTGAAAGTCTCATCTAGGTATACTAGTCATGCTAAACCAAAACGGTCATAGGGTATCAAAACACACAAGCAATCTAGGGTGCTAAACAAAAGTTACAAAAACAACAAACCATCAAAACTGTAAGGCAGTCTACCATCCTATATAAAAACTGATACTTATCATAAAAATAAAGAAAAGTAACTACCCATTATCTTTAAAGGGTTCAGAAAAAAAAAAAAAATCAAAATCAAAGTTAAGGAATGAAAGCCAATTCCATGGAAAATTTCCAATCACAATACGTATTAAGAATATTTAGTCTCGATACGATATAAGTTGATCAAATTGGGAGAAATCAAGATTTAGGCAATATGGAGGACAGGTTCAACAAAGTCTGAAATCGAGCATACAAAGATAGAGATTCAGGTCACAATCAAATTTAATTCAATTAAGTACAACCCAAGAAATAAATATGATAAGAAAAGATAATCGAAGTCGATTTGGTCGGATTAAGAAAACTAGGATTCAATGATATTGAAAAATCCCTTTTAGAGAAAACAGGAAAAGTTTTCATACGAAGTCAGCAAATCATCCCTCTCTAATACTATTACTTTATCATTTGCCAAACCATATTCTTTTTTTTTTCTCACAAGTCCCAATATGAAAATCAACCTCTATATAACTATCATCGAAATTTTATAACCTTCAGTCATCTAAACCTTTACCACAATCACCATAGACAAAATCTTTAACTTCCAAAACATTTTCCACGAAACATACCCCTCTTTTTAGGAGTCAACACTTATTCATTTAATCAAAATTTCAAATTCCTTCACCTCGTTTTAAATTAGATCTGAAACCTCTAAATCCAGTTTATGGAATCCTTGGACTTGTTTAAATCGAGTCTCGTATTCACTAAACTCCAATACCACTATGTCACACAAAATTTATTCTTATTTATAAATCAACCTTCATATTTTTTTCAACGTTCACCTTCAAATATTTTTTTAAAATTCTACAATTTTCTCCCAATCATCTAAAATAATTTGTATAACGTAAAATCCTTGTGTTCTCTCTGTCTCTAGTCACCCTCTTACAATATCTAGTTCAATTTCGCATAATCATTTTATTCGATTAAATTCTCCTTTCCATCTCTAAATTTCTACGTAGCCTTGTAATAGTTCCCAAGAATCAATAACAAAGATTTTTAAGTTCTCAAAACTAGGTTGACCTTAAATATCCTCATTAGTTTTGAAATACATCCATGAATTATTCATAACCCACTTTCTGTGATTGTTTCTAAATTGATAACATTTATCCCTCGATTTTATTTTAAACCTTTACCACATCTCTATTTCAAATTTTTCATATTTGACATCCAACACTCTGATTCACTACACCAAAACAAGCAATTTGTAACATTTTTTTTTTTCAATTCGTAACGCTTAATACCGTTGCAACTTAGTAACAGTAATTACTGTGACAATAGTTAAATAGCCGTTAGAAAAATATTTTTTTTATATTTTTTACTTAGTTTATTTTTTGTCACGGCTAAAAGTGTCACATAGAAAGTAAAAAAAAGTGTTCTAAACATTTCAGATTCCCTCCTTTGATTTCACATCCCCTATATTTCCCCCGTCTTCTAATAAAAATGTTACGGAACTATGAAGTCATCCCGAGCCAGAGTTAGGGATACTTTTCTTTCACTCCCACAACCTCCCTGCAGCCATCTCAAGCCAGGCCTCCGCTACCACCACCCTCACCGGCGCCATCACCACTGCAATGGAGGAGAAGCAGTCAGACGTGTGTTACAAAATCTCTCTCAAATCTGCCAAAATTTCTCTTTTTCCCCCTCGATTTCATTAGGGTTCCTTGGTCGATTCGATCGACTTCTAGGGTTTCAGCGATTAAAACATTATCTTCTAATTTATTGATGTTTGTAGGTTTGTGATCGTTGGCTTCGAAGCGGATTTTGAAGGATTTGATACAACGTAGGTCTAAGCCTATGAATCAAATTTATGAATCGTTCAGAATTCTATTTTTGTTTATTGAGTTTTGTTGTTGTGATCTATTTTTGTCATATGCATCGGTTTTCATTTGACGGAGGCAGGACGAAGGGAACATGTTTGTTGATCTATACATCCTAAGGAAATGGTATAACTTCTCTACCTTTTTTTCTTCTTCTGCTTGATTTTGTTTAGAAAGAACTTTTTTGGCTTCTATACAAGTCATATGCTCGGAAGATGCCGGAGAGGCAATGAAGCCTTTGCAATGATTCAAATCTTCTTGATTGTATTAGGTTTCCTTGGTCGATTCGATCGACTTCTAGGGTTTCAGTGGGTTTAATGTTATCATCTTTATCATAGTCACACACACATTGGGCAGCTTAATTTTACCACCAAAGTTGAACCACTGAATAAAAAAAATAGGCCTTCCCCCTCCCTTTTCCCAGTAAAGCTAGCTTGTGATTGTCACCAACCTATAACGGGGAAATGGATATTTTTCAGTTTATTTTTTATGCAGAAAATTCATTGAACCAATTAGTTTCAATGGAATGCTTGTTTGCACAATGGATATTATTAGTTTAGTGTCTGGAACTTATAAAGAATTGTTAAAGGGGAAAGTAAAAGTAGTTACGATGCCATTGTAGTTTTGAATTATTAGTACAATTATTTGGATATAATTTAAGCATGAAGTATTTCTAGCCAATTAAATGATTTATCGAAAGCAAATTCTACTGTAGAGTTTGAAAGTGTATCCCATGATAATTGAACCAGTCAAGAACCAGGTCAAATCAGCAACTTAAAATTTCTAATTGAACTATATATCATTTTGCAAGTAACCTTTATCCAGTTCCTCAGAGTATGTTCTTCTTGTCATAGTAACTTGGCAGTGATTAGTTTCAAGATATCTGCTTTTGAAGTTCTCATGAAGTTTTCTTGTTCTGGAAAGTTGCACTGGAAGAAAGATTAAGCAGTTCCATTTATATAGTTCTCTCATAAAGTGGCTCTACATGAATGTCCATATTTGGTATTTTATAATACATGTATACCAAAGTTATAGATGTGAATGAGATGTCATTATTTGAATATTGTAGTTCATATGTGCTTTCCAACTTTGAGCCGATTCTTGATATTTTTGTTTGTATTTCTTAGCAAAATTTCTGATTTGAAGTTGCTGGTAGAAGTCCTTTGGGCCACTTGCCACTCTTATTTCATTGACACCCTTTTCTCTGATTTTATATTTGTCAACCATCTTGCTCTGTCATTGATTGATGGAGGTATCTATTCTAAATTATTAAACTTTCTGGTGTGCCACTTCATCATTCCTAGAGTTAATCGCAATTCCTGCATTTTAGTTCATATTCTTCGTTTAAATTTTAATGGACATCAGATAGTTAAATTTAGAAAGATGGAGTTTACACATGACACTGGTAGATTTACATGGGTTATATTAATGTTAGAATTGCAATTTATAGTGTTTTTGCTTGGCTCGAGATTTAAAAAGTCGATTTTGCCAAATTTATAATGCTTTGGTATGACTTCAGTTGTTTGAAGAGGCGGAAGTTATGACTGTTCATTTTTTACCGTTTTGATGATTATTAGGTTGGTTTATTTCTGAATTGTTATTGTGTTGGCCATCAATTTGAACTTTATACATGACACAAATATTTATCTGTCAAATTTTAGCCTTTGACAATTGTTCTTTAGATAAGACAACAAATGTCTTTAACATGTTCTATAGACTGGTTACTTTCTGAGTAGTTGGGATATGTTCTTACGTTTTGTTTTCTTTATAATGTTTGCATAAGCTCGATTTAGTTAATTCATATTTTGTTCTTGAAGGTATTCTGGGAATGGAGTGGAAGAATGACCCGTTTACTAGTACAGTGCTTGGAGTCTACTGAATACATGGAGATCCGAAATGCCCTTATCATGTTGACAAAAATATCTAGTGTCTTCTCCATTACTCGAAAGTGTGGAATCAATCTTGAAAAAGGGGTAAAAGGAGAACCCTTCATCTTGTCATTGATTAGCACTTGCATGTTATATGAAATTTCTTTTTCATTTAGGTGGCTAAAATCAACGGGGATGAAAGGGAGGATCACAAGGTTTTAGCTACTGGTGTAGCTGCTGCTCTGGCTGCTCACAAGGTTTGATTGAGAAATTAAACTGGTTGTTTCTCTATGTTATATATGAACTTTAAGTTGTTATTACAATATCTATTTTCTATTTGAAATGTAGAATTCTTGGGTTTCTGAAGAAGACTTTGGCATGGTCTATGTTGATTGCTCAATCTGAATTGCACAAGCAACAGAGATGAGATTAGAGACGATATACCGTACATTCTTACGTATATTGTTTCTCGATGTTTCAACCTATTGTCATGCGTCTAAGATGTCATTTTTATTCTCTCCTATTATATACAGTACAAAGTTTATGTTATATCTGCATTTTGATTCATGGAGTTATATAATCTGAATTTCCATTACCTTCTGGATTTTCAGGGACGCCCAAAGGGTGTTACACCAAAATTCAGTTTGATTCCTCTTGTGCCTAGGCTATCTGAACTTCTGGGCACCACGGTATGCTTTTATCATTCATGTAAATACGATACATAATGATGTTATATTTCTGACAACTTAACATTTGGCTATCATGTTATTTCTCTACGGGCACCAAATAGGGTGTGACAGCTGATGGCTGTATTGGCCCTGAGGTTGAAGAAAAGGTTGCTGCACTTCGTGAAGCGGTGTTCTTCTTCTTGAAAATGTGAGGCTTTTACATTATGCTATATTTTGTGAGAGATGCTGCACTTCCTGAAAGCTGATATCTCTTATTTTTCTCTTCTTGGTGGTGCATCTGTGTCAGAATATAATACATTTTCATATGATTCTATTTTTTCTTGGTGTATCTTGGTGCATGTGTCAGAATATCTGATTTTCCCCCCTTCTATTTTCTATAATTTGAATATATTTACCATGAATGTGTATTCAAACAACTTTTTAATGACAAGTAATTAAAAAGTTGGAGCTTTTTACCATGAAGTGGCCAGCTGATTTTTTTTCCTTCTCTTTCTATAATTTTAATATACTATACCATGTTCTACTCATATACAGCTCAAGTATACTAGCTTTTAATGTCATGTTAAAGTACGATCAATATAGGAATGTGATATAGTATGTGGAACACCTTGTAAACGTAGGGTCCCTCCTAGATAGAGAAAAATAAATACATAAAACTCTTTGTAGAATTTCAAGTAAAAGAAGTGTCAAAGTACAAAATCAAATGCAAAGAATTCTTTGAATATTAGAACTAGATTATAATTATGGTCGCATTTGGTTCTAGTTCTTCCTCTGCATTTTTGTATATGCATTTGAAACTCAATTTACATATCCTTCTATGGCTTCTAAGTATGTTGTTGGAAATTGTCACATACTTTCTAAGTTATGACATTGTCAATCTCCTCCTCCAAGCTCTGACTTGAGAACAAATATTGTAAGCTAACAAATTTTGGAGTGTGTCATGTCCGGTACTTGTTAGACACGATAAGACAGACAATGTTCCAATTTTTTAAAGTTTTGTGCTTGCTATCTCTCGTGCCTTTCACGTCCTCATCTATTTGACAAAACTATTTTCTAATGTAGTCTTTACTGATAACAAAATTTTTGTTTATTGATTTTTTTTTGTTCTCTACTCAGGTCATGATAACTTTGATAACTTGAGGCTTACGGATCAGTTCCAGAAGCAAGCACCTGGTGCAGCTACAACTCAAGAGGATGACGATGATGATGGTCCCTGAGCTTGTTTTTGAAGAGACATTTGAAGCGACTGTGGGGAAGAAGGGTGATTCTTTAGAGTCCTTTTTTTGTGTAGTATTTCCTCTTTTAAGTAACCAACCAACTTTCTTCATTCCATATTTTTTTCCGAAAGTCTCTTTGTTGAGATAACTAATCCTATTTATTTTAATTATGTTATGGAAGGAGCTCTTCCGATATTTTTTGTACCAGTTTTGTTTGTTTCATTCAGTCATGGCAAGGATAGTAAAGTATCTACTTACAGAGCTTAAAGTCATGAGTTCTACGAGTTCATATGCAATGAACAGATTGTAGCAAAGTATTTTTTTGGCTTCGGTTCACCACTATGTTCTTTTATATATGTTAGATTAGATTGGTAGAAGGACATTGTTGCTTATAATGCGATTTATTTACTTGTATAATTAATTACTTGTCATTGGGAACAAATTATATATTTTTTTTCAAAAAATATATTTTTGTAACGGTTATAATCGTTACAAAAGTGAAAAGTAGTAACGAAAGAATGCATTTTCGTAACGGTTATAACTGTTACGAAAGTAAATTTAATCACAGTTATAACTGTGATAAAAACTGTGACGAAATTTATTTTCGTAACGGTAATAACCGTGACGAAAACCGTGACAAATATTTGTTACGCCTGATTCGTCACGGTTATTACCGTGACAAAAATTATTTGTCACGGTAATAACCGTTGGTAATTGCCTATATTGGTGTCGTGATTCCTACAAAATCATCATATGATAACCAATTACATCATTTTCGAATTATATGATTTACGTCACTTCCTCAACATTTCTCAGATAAAAAACGATATAAAGATTCAAGAGTTTTCAATGTATAGCTGACAGAATTATATACGAGACAGGGAATTGATATAATCAGGACAGGTATATAGACAAGGAATGATGATAGTAAAAATATTGGCAGGAAAAGAATGATAAAAGAATCTGTTCTGCTTATCTATTTAAAAGAGAGACCCTTTTTTTTTGAAACAAGAATTATAATACCAAATCCAAAATAAGGCCTAGCAAAATCATTGGTTTATTGTATTAAGAAGAAATAATTTTTTGTAAAAAGTTACACATGGTTTATAAAAATAGCTAAAGCTACATCCTAAGTAAGCAATGAAAAACAAAACAAAACAAAACAACAATAATTCCTTCTCTTTTTTTCTTTTTTTTTGAATGACTGAAACAAAAGTAGCAAAAATATGTTCGAAAGCATTTAAGATACAATATGATAATCATATACGTCTATCCAAAATTATGGTACTCTAAATCCTCGTCATACTAGTGAGCAAGGCTACGATAATCACAGAGTCTTTGACTTATGCACATACCTCTAGAATCATGGTATTTAACATTTTCGCGATGCCGCTAGCTTGGCTGCGAAAACCTTAAATTTCTACACCCGAGAAATATATCCAAAATCAGACTATATGTCCTCACCATGCTGGCTAATGTGACTAAAGAAGACAAGATTTCCATAACTTAGATGACCTAGCCCATATAATTTCATCTTGCCAAAAGTTAAATTAAATCAACAATGAATACCCAAAAAAATCAAATTTATCAACGAACATCAAAATTCAAAAATGAACAAAATCCTTCAAATCATATAACTACAAACTCGGATGCTACAGCTAACATCAAGATTCAAAATTCTACAATCTTCATCAAAATCAATAAATACAAACTCAAATTCAATAATAATCCATCAAAATCAAATTCAACAACAGAAAGTAAAGATAAATCAAATCAAGGAAAAAGAGTTTTCAAATCGGAGTTAAATAAGATTCTCGAGGGTCGTCCCAGGAATCTCTCAAGGGTTCCTAACTGTGATTGAGTATCTTCAAAATATATCCTAATCCTACTGCAGGTTGTAGTGGTACTCTAGTTCGAATACCACTACATAAACTCGACCTGCATGGGCCACCACTAAAAACGTGTCACGACCCGCACCCTAGAGTTAGGGTACGAGAACGTAACAACGCCCAGCCTACGCCACAGTGTCGGCGGTAGAACGCTGTCCTAGGTCTCAATGCATCTAACAGTATAAGACTAAACAGTTTATACTCCCCGAATGGGGGTGACATAGCAGAATGTAAACTCAATCACATCTAAGGTAGAGCATAAAGGAAGATAGATAAAACATGAAATCGAAAAGAGATACAATAGATAGAAGTCTAAGTGTCTAAGATACAAACTCAGGATACATCTCAAAACCCAAATACAATAATCCATAAATATAACTCAAGATGACTGAAAATAAACTATAAGCAAAAACCCTAGCTATCTATGCAACCTCTACTGTCTCCTCTAGGCTAGCAGGCAACCTCCACGCTATCTATAAAATTTATCAACAGGTCCAGTCAGGACAGGAGCGAGCACAATACATCTCAACAGTTCATAGCAGGTTAGAAATATAATCATGCAGTAAAGTAAGATACAGGTACTGAAAAAATGTTGTATGTAAACAGAGTGAGTTGTAATAGAAATATCTACTATAAAGTGATAACTAACATGTGGCTAGTGAGTCAGAGTACAATATAGACATGTAAATGGCATAGGAGATTCTGATGCTATATAGAGTCGGGTGTATGTTGGCTTGTATAGCCTTGTATTGATATTTTGCTAGTGAAACCCTAGAAACTGTATTATGTTAATATTACACTACTTTAAATATTATCTTATTTTCAGATTTTGTATGTAAATGCTGAACTAAAACTGGATTTAACCTTTCAATACTAAGCTATAACCCTGTACAAGGACACACACACCCTAACTTAGTATACACTGCCATGTAAACCTAACCCTTCCTCTCTATGTTATGTTCATATATCTATATAGATATATATAGAGTTTAAGCATACATGTTATAATGTATATATATACATAACTAAATCTCTACCTCTTTACATAGATATATATATATGGTTAGCTATGCATGTTATGAGTAATAGGTTGTGTATTGTAGATTGTTTAACCAACATGCCATGAGTAGTGTAACTGGATAGCTATTATTTTGAAACCCAAATCCTCCTATACGCTTTTATGTATAATTCACATACACATACGCCTATTATCTAACCATATGAACATGTCCACATACACCCATACATACACGAACCACATAACTTGTACATAATGCTAGCTTTTCCCTCTATAACGCTATATATATAAATATATTGTGATTGGATTTCCATGCAATTGGCTTTCATTCTTTAACTTTTGATTTTGATTTTCTTGAATAGTACCCCTTATTAGATAAATGGTAGTTAACTTTATTTTATTTTGATAAGTACCAGTTTTCATATAGGATGGTAGACTGCCTTACAGTCTTGATGATTGTTATTTCTGTATCTTTTCTAGTTTAGCACCCTAGATTGCTTGTGTGTTTTGATACCCTATGACCGTTTTGGTTTAGCATGACTAGTATACCTAGATGAGACTTTCACTACCACCGTATGCCATGATCCTATATGTCATCCTTTTAAATCGTATGATTGTTTAAGTTCTGAGATTTTGATTGTGGGGGGTTTGACCTAGAAGGAGTATGAACATTTTAATTTCGAGGACAAAATTTTTCTAAGGTGGGTAGACTTGTAACACCCAGCTTTCTAAAATGAGGGTAATTTTGAAATTTTGTAATTTTAATCATTTATTGATTTGACATTTAAATCATGATATGATTTTTGGTAATTTTTAAATCATTTTAAAACTATTTAAAATTATGACTTGTGATTTTGATGTTTTGCTAGTGAAACCCTAGAGACTGTTTGACCTAGAGCCTAACCATGTAATTAGGATATTTTAATGTCATTTCTAGCCTAAGGATATTTTGTATTTGACCTCTTTGAATTATTTTGATATTTATTGTGTTGGTGATTGTTGATTTTGGCCTTTGATATGTGTGATTTTGTGATGGTTTTGTGTCCGTAGCGGACACGTATCAGTTTTTATTTACAAATGTTTGTTGTGCCTCAAAGAGATTTTTTTTATTGCTAATTTTTTTTGAAAAGTATTTGAATGAGATTGTTTTCTTCATGTGTTTTCTGTGATTGCTTTATTTTAATTTCAAGGACAAAATTTTTTTAAGGTGGATAGATTTGTCACCCCCAGTTTTCAGAAACAGAGGTATTTTTGTCATTTTACATTTTTGAATATTTTTAAAATTTATTTTATTATTTATGATATTATTTTGGGGTTGAAATTAATTTTATTATTTATGATATTGTTTTGGGGTTATTTGAGTCGGGTTCGAATTTCAACTCAATCCGACTTGAAACGGGGACCCGGGGGATAGTTTGACTTTAGTGGGACCCACACACTAGTTAGGCATGGGCCACCACTAAAAATGTGTCACGATCTGCACCCACGGTTAGGGTACGAGAACGTAACGACGCCCAGCCTACGCCGCAGTGTCGGCGGTAGAACGTTGTCCTAGGTCACAACATCCAACATATAATACTCAGCAGTTTATACTCCCCGAATGGGGGTGACATAGCAGATACAGACTCAATCACATCTAAGGTAGAGCATGATAAGGATAGATAAAACATGAAATCCAAAAGAGGTACAACAGAGAGAAATCTAAGTGTCTAAGATACACAAACCCAGAAATACATCTCAAATCTCAAAAATACAGTAATCCATAAAATAATACAACTCCAGACAATGGAAAAACTATCTAAACAACCTCTACTGTGTCTCCTCTAGGCTAGCAGGCAATCCCAGGCTATCTGTAAAATAAGATAACATTTAAAGCAGTATAATATTAACATAATGCAATTTCAGATTTAATATGTAATATTGAACTGTATGCATAGCTAAATGTATGGATAGTATGTTAGGGTTTCTTCTCTATCATGTTAGGATATATTGGAAGCATTGAGTTGGTTGTGATGTTTCAAACCCCTAAAATCTGAAACTGCATTATGTTAATATTACACTGCTTTAAATGTTATCTTATTTTACAGATAGCCTGGGATTGCCTGCTAGCCTAGAGAAGACACAGTAGAGGTTGTTTAGATAGTTTTTCCATTGTCTGGAGTTGTATTATTTTATGGATTACTGTATTTTTGAGATTTGAGATGTATTTCTGGGTTTATGTATCTTAGATACTTAGATTTCTCTCTGTTGTACCTCTTTTGGATTTCATGTTTTATCTATCCTTATCATGCTCTACCTTAGATGTGATTGAGTCTGTATCTGCTATGTAACCCCCATTCGGGGAGTATAAACTGCTGAGCATTATATGTTGGATGTTGTGACCTAGGACAGCGTTCTACCGCCGACACTGCGGCGTAGGCTGGGCGTCGTTACGTTCTCGTACCCTAACAGTGGGTGCGGGTCGTGACACGTTTTTAGTGGTGGCCCATGCCTAACTAGTGTGTGGGTCCCACTAGAGTCAAACTACCCCCCCTCCCCGGGTTCCCGTTTCAAGTCGGATTGAGTTAAAATTCGAACCCGACTCAAATAATCCCAAAACAATATCATAAATAATAAAATAAATTTCAACCCCAAAATAATATCATAAATAATAAAATAAAATTTAAAAATATTCAAAAATGTAAAATGACAAAAATATCCCTGTTTCTGAAAACTGAGGGTGATATAATTGCATGCTATATAGAGTCGGGTGTATGTTGGCTTGTATAGCCTTGTATTGATTTGTGCTTGCTAGGATAGTCTTGGTTAGGCCTAGTAAGACTTGCTGGGTTAGGACATGACCTAGTTTGACCTAGTTTGACTAGTGCAGTTGACCAGAGTTGACCAAGGGTTGACTTTGGCCTAGTTTGACCTAGATGTAGGAACGAAATAGTAAAGCGTAATACTCTAGAGGGGGGTGAATAGAGTTGGCAGCGGAATAATGCTAATTAAAAAATGTTAGCAGGACAATCACAGAATATTAATCACAACTGAAATAAAGTAAAGACAGAGTTAAGAGAGCAAACGCAAAGACAGCGATGTATACTGGTATCCCTCTGTTGAGGACTAATCCAGTCGGTAGAACTCTTGCTACCAGTTGAATCCACTATTGGAAAAATCGCAAGTTTTCTTACGAAGTCCTTGCAACTTCTACAACGCGAGCTTTGATAAGAAGAACTCGTCCAACTTCAAATGTGAAGAGGTATTCTTCAATCAAGCCTTCTGATTACAATCTCTCAGAAACTTCTAGACCGTACCGCACTGGCAAATCGACTAGAGGATTGTAATTGGCTTGGGATCTGAAATTTAAAGCTCTAGAAAACTCTTTGAAAGACTGAAAGCTTTAGATAGAGAGAAGATTGAAAGTGAATGAGTGAGTTGAAATGATCAAAATCTCTCTATTTATAGGACTTTCAAAGGCAGACTTCTGACAGAATTCGGGCAGAACTCTATGAGCAAATCTTGGTCAAATCTGCAACTGCAGTTTGACCAAGTTTCAAGGATTCAAAATCACAACGGCCATTAACCGAACTCTGGCCGAACTCGGTCCGAGTTCTGTCAGGGTTTAGTCAGGGTTTAGTTAGGGTTTTGAAAAAGCTTTTTGGTGATTTTTGAAAACCTTTTTGAAAACCTTTTTGTAAACCATTTTGAGAGGTCATTTTAAAAATATTTTGAACTCATTTGAGGGTAGCCTATTTGCCAGTACGACTCGGTGTACAACATATTCTTAAACTCAAATAAAAATGAAAATATATTGCATAAGGAATTACAGACTCGAGTAGGCAAACAGATCTTCGGTCTTGAATTCAGTAGATAGCCATTCTTGATCATGTCCAAGAGTCCGAGATGTCCCGACTAGCTTTGTATATCCAGACAGAGTTTATTCAATTATTAAAATCAGGTTTGACTATATGACCAAATGGGCCAACAATCTTCCCCATTTTGATAATTGACAAACTATGAATGATATAACATTGAGCTTGTTCAAAATATCAAAAAGTAGAATTGTAGAATTGTTCATATCCTGTATTATCTCAAAAAAATGTTAGATCTTTAATTTTCTCCCCCTTTGTCACTTAGCAAAATAATTGCAAAAGATAAAGCTCTCCCGCAATCAAATGCATAAGTAACAAATAGTAAAAAAACTTATATAAAAGAAATAAGGCATAAAATTAGAGAAATATCACAGGCATGGATTGTAAAAAAAATCATCACAGGCATGTAATTTCACAGGCAGTTATAAAGAATGAAGCAATATAAGAAATAGTGCTAGCATAAACTGAAACTGAAACATAGTGCTGAAATAAACTGAATGCCATAAACTGATGCATAATAAACATGTCCATGAAAGAAAAGAGTACTAAAGCATACTAAAAAAATGCTAAATAATAAAAAAATACTGATAATAACTTGGAATGTCGGAGCATTTCCAAGTGCACAATAAAATATCACTCAAAATCATATAGTCATATCTCCTCATCATCATCAGCAGCAGCTCTACCAGCATGTCCTGAAGTACCAGCTCCAGAGGTACCAGCGCCAGAAGGATGTGGAGGGGCGCCAGCATAGAACTCACCAACATAATCACGATATGGAGCACGGTCAGGACGGTACCAATCATAGGCGTTACTGGGCTGGAAGTAGGCATGAACAGCCTCATCCTCACAGCGGTAACCAGAGAAAGCTGGATCTCTAGGGATAGAACCGGCTGAATGACCAGTCTGGGCGAAACGAAGATCAGCTAAGGAGTTTGCAAGCGCCTGATAGCGGGTAACGTCGCGGAACTCACGCTCGCGAGCCATGTCCGTCATCGAGACGTACAAAGCAGATAAATGCTAATGTATGCCCTCAAATGTCATGGCATACTGATGAGGTGGTGGAGGAGGTGCAGTAGGAGGAGCAGGAGGTGGAGCTAAAGCAGTCATGCTACGACGAGATAACTGAAGAAACTTGGGCTCAGGGTCCTGAGTACAAGTCGACAGATAGATATCGAAGCGCTGAAAGATGCGTAGGAGAATTATCGCGTAAGAGAGATTTCTATCTCTTGCACGACAACGACCCATCATCTGAATCATGGTCTTAGGGGCAGAAAATGGAATCCCCTTAAGAATGTGGTACATGGCGGACAGCTCAAGAGAAGTCACATCATCCTTTGAAGTAGATTTTGGAAGGATAGTGGAATAGATGATGCGATACAATTCATAGTTAAACAAGTTCAGGTTGTTAGCCTTGAACTTTCCATAACGTACTCTATCAGGTGCACAGAGTTCCGCTTTGAAACTGGCGAGTGTCGTGCCTTCGGGAAAATCAAATTCAGTGATGTCAACTAGCGGTTCACCTTCGTTAGGGATACCAAGGATCTCCGCTAAGAGGTCATCAATGCCTCCAACACGAGTGCTCACATCAAAAGTGTTTAATATGAGATTGCAATAAAATAATCTAATGGCATTAGTTGCTATAGGGAAGCAGATTTTAACAAAAAGATGTAACCCTAATGCCTCAAAGAAATAACGATGATCAGGAAATACAGTCCATTTGACTGGAGCGCCTGTGCATATGGATCTCATGGAGAAGTCTCCATACCACAGTAGGGCTTGGTCTAGGGTTTGAAAGAAAAACCCGTCGAACGCACCGTCGCTCGTTTGGACCGACGAGAAGAGGGAATCCGTATGTGGATGCGAAGATGACCCTTCCTCACTAGGGTTCGTCTTCTTCCTCTTTGATGGATTGAATTTGGGTGCCATTTGTGCAAATTAAAATAAAAATGCACTAATTGAAAAGTGGAGAAAGATGGGGTTATACCTCCCGAAATCAAAGTATGTCGAAGAGAATGGCGAACTCCGCACGAATCCAAATTTTGGATGGATTTTACCACTTGGATTGGAAGAAAGAGGGTGGTGAAAAGCTAGGGTTCGGGGCTCCTTCGCGGCTGCTGCTGCTGTTGTGAATAGTTTGGAAGCAATGAAGAAGAAGGGCTGTTCGGGTTCTGTATATATAACCTGATACCCTCAACCAAACTCGGGCCGAATTCGGTCAGAGCTCTGGCCGAATTCGCCTAGGGTTCTTTAAAGTTGATTTTAGCCATTCTTTTTCATTGTCTCATTTCAAATATTTAATTCAAAGATTAGTCATTTCAACTTCAATTAACATAATTAATATTATTTTATAGATTAAATGTCGTTACACAACGACTGTTTCAGATTAGCTGTAGGAGTACTGTCCCAGCTGGCGGAGGTTCATCGGGGAACTCTTAAGTACATCTTCGCTTCAACCGTAGTTGTGGTGACAGACAGACTCTTTATTGGCTTGTCTCTAACACAGTTTTTGTGTAATGATATATAATCATAAAACAAAATTAATTAATATTATTGACGTCCAAAATTCCTAATTCTCGACGTAAATAATTGAAACGATCTTCCGCTAGAGGTTTAGTGAAGATGTCAGCTAGTTGATTTTCAGTATCTATGTACACAAGGTCTATATCTCTATTTTGATGATGATCTCTAAGAAAGTGATGTCGAATCTCGATATGTTTAGTACGAGAGTGACATACTGGATTCTTAGTCAAATTGATAGTGCTCGTGTTATCACAGAAAATGAGAATATGTGTGTAAAATAAATCATAGTCTTCTAGAGTTTGTTTCATCCACAAAATTTGAGCACAACAACGTCCTGCGGCGATGTACTCAGCCTCTGTTGTTGATAGGGCTACAGAATTTTGCTTTTTACTAAACCATGAGACTAAAGCCTTGCCTAAGAAATGACATGTGCCACTGGTACTTTTTCTATCAACTTTGCATCCAGCAAAATCTGCATCCGAATAACCAATAAGGTCAAAGGACTTAGTTTTGGGATACCACAAGCCAACAGAAGAAGTGCCCTTAAGGTATCGAAAGATACGCTTAACTGCGGACAGATGTGATTCCTTTGGGTTAGCTTGAAAACGTGCACACAGGCAAACACTAAACATTATATCTGGACGACTAGCAGTTAAATAAAGTAAACTACCAATCATACCTCGATACTTACGTGTGTCGACTGGCTTGCCTTGTTCATCTGAATCAAGCTTTGTTAAAGTTGCCATTGGAGTGCCAATAGGTTTGACATTGTCCAGATCAAACTTCTTTAGCAAGTCTTTTGTATACTTGGCTTGATTTATAAATTTTTCATTATCAGTTTGTTTGATTTGCAATCCGAGAAAGAATTTCAGCTCTCCCATCATGCTCATCTCAAACTCATTCTGCATACACTTAGAAAATTCTTGACACAGAGATTCATCAGTAGATCCAAATATAATATCATCAACATAGATTTGAATTAAAAGAAGTTTGTCATTAAAAGACTTAATAAATAGTGTAGTGTCAAGCTTGCCTTTTGAAAAACCGTTGTCAAGTAGAAAAGAGCTTAAACGATCATACCAAGTACGAGGGGCTTGTTTTAAATCGTATAAGGCTTTCTTCAACTTGAAAACATGATCAGGATTTTTGAAATCCGTGAAACCTGGAGGTTGTGCTACAAAAACTTTTTCTTTTATAAAACCATTTAAAAAAGCACTCTTGACATCCATTTGAAAAAGTTTAAAATCATAAAAATATGCAAATGCACATAACATGCGAATGGATTCTAATCTCGCAACTGGGGCATAAGCCTCATCGTAGTCGATACCTTCTTCTTGATTGTATCCTTGAGCTATGAGTTGAGCCTTATTACGAGTCACTAAACCATTCTCATTTAGTTTATTTCGGAATACCCAACGGGTGCCAATGACCGGATGATCAATAGGCCTGGGAACAAGTTCCCAAACTTGATTCCGTTCAAATTGGTTTAATTTCTCTTGCATAGCATCTATCCAAAAGCTATCACTACATGCTTCATCAATAGTTTTAGGTTCTAGCTGTGAAATAAATGCAACACTAGAAACAATATCTCTACTGGATGTACGAGTACTTACTCCTTTGGTAATATTACCAATTACCAAATCTTTTAGATGATCAGCTGTAAATTTCAACCTTTTCGATAAATTCTGAAGGTAGCTGGTTCCTGGATCTTCTCTAGGAGGTTCAGCTAGTGCAGAGCTTGGTTGAGGATCAGCTGATGTTGAGCTTGGTACAGTTGGATCTTCGTCATTGTCATCGATCGTCATCTGATTTAGTTCATCAAAAGTGACGTTGATTGACTCTTCGATGATCATGGTTCTTTTGTTGAAGACTCTGTATCCTTTGCTCTTGGCCGCATAACCTAAAAATATACCTTCATCGGCCTTTTCATCAAATTTTCCCAAATTGTCTTTTGTATTAAGAATAAAACATTTACAGCCAAATATTCTAAAGTATGAAACAGATGGAATTCTATCAAACCATAACTCAAAAGGAGTCTTCTTCGATTTGGGTCGAATTAGAACTCTATTGAGTACAAAGCAAGCTGTGTTGACAGCTTCAGCCCAAAAATATTTGGGTAGACTAAACTGGTTTAACATCACTCTGGCCATTTCGGTTAGAGTTCTGTTCTTACGTTCCACAACTCCATTTTGTTGTGGAGTCCTAGGACAGGAGAACTCGTATATGAAACCGTGTGTGTCACAAAATTGCTCAAAATCAGCATTCTCGAATTCGCCTCCATGATCGCTTCTTATGCGAGTGATCATGTAACCTTTTTCATTCTGTACCTTCTTGTAAAAGGCGACAAATTCGGATAATACATCATTCTTGCGTGTCAAGAAATATATCCACGTGTATCTAGAGAAATCATCTACAATTACGAAAGCATAAAGTTTACCTCCGATGCTAGCAACTCTGCTAGGACCAAATAAGTCCATATAAAGCAATTGTAGAGGTCTAGTAGTACATACTGCATTTACTGACTTGAATGTGGATCTGGTAGCTTTGTTCTTTTCACATTGGCTGCAGATCGAGTCCTTCTTGAATGTAATATCCGATAAACCGCGTACTAGCTTCTTTGTGGATAATCTTGAGATCGTATCCATATTAGCATGACCGAGTCTCATATGCCACAGATGACTCTCATCACTCTTGGCCATTAAGCATCTACCTGAAATGTTAGTTTCTTCTAACAAATAGAAAACATATATATTGTCTTCCCTGATACCTTCAAAGATAGTACTACCAGTTGAGCTATCAACTATAGTACATTTGTCTTTGCCAAAGTTGATGCCATAACCATGATCAGCTAGATGACTTATACTGAGTAGATTATTTTTCAACTCGGTAACCAGACAGACATCCTTAATCACAGGATAGGGAGACTTACCAACATCACCGATACCAATAATATACCCTTTCAAGTTATTACCGAAGGAGACATAGCCTTCCTTCTTTTTCTTCGACAGTGTTGCAAATAGGGTAGCGTCATCGGTCATATGCCGTGAGCAACCGCTGTCGATGATCCATTTGCTTCTAGCATGTGAAGGGTGTTCCACCTACAAAATAGTTTGCAGATGAAACTTTTGGAACCCATTTCTTGTAGGGTCCTGTATTGTTAGCTTTAGGTATCCAAGCATAAACATTTAAATCAACAAGCTTTCTCATTCTACATGCAGATGAAATATGACCAATGAGGCCACAATAATGACATTGTGCATGTCGAGTGTTGAAAGCTGAGTGGTGTGCATGGTTGGTAGGTTTAGGTTTTCTAGTATAGAAGAAAGCATACCTATAATCTTGTTTGGGCTTAACCTTTTGGGGTAAAGGTTTTATATGGTTAGGTCTGACAGTGTTTGGCTTGGGAATGTTCCGATTTTTCGGTAAGTGACACGTGTTAGGGAAGGAAGCAGCAGGCTCAGGCTGTTTTCCTAACCTAATTTTCAATCTTTTGGAAGTGTCATACAACTTAGTATAATCAGAAGTGAGTGATTCCATTCTGATTTGTGCACATCGAAGACTTTTCTTCTCTATAAAAAGTTCTTCCTTGAGTTGGTCAATAATTTTGTCTTTCTCTTCAGATGACTTGGTAGTCTCGTGTAATAAGAGCTTTGTTGAAGAAAGCTCACCAGACTCACTAACATTATTTCTAACCTCAGCTAGTAGGTCGGTAAGTCTACCTATTTCACCTTTGTACTCTTTGAGTACCTTCTTAGCGGTCTGATACTTGCTACGCAGTTTCCTGTAATCAGTCATCAGGTCATTGAAGGCATCTCCTAATTGCTCAAAGGTGAAGTCATCATAAATATCAACTACAGGTTCAGTAGGTACCTGATCGGATGCCATAAAGCATACGTTTGTAGCGTCTTCTGATTGTTTGTCTTCTGAGTCGCTGGCTTCACTTTCATGCCATATGCTGGTATTGGCATATCTCTTAGATGTTGATTTCTTCAGGTTCCCTTTTTCATACCTGTTGCTTTTCTTGCTTGATGATGAGTTTGTGGGACAATCCTTCTCTATGTGTCCCTTCTTCTTGCAGCCATAGCAAACATCATCTTCTTGATACCAGTTGTTGCTGTTGTTCTCTTTGACTCTCTTCTCATGTCTCATGAATCTTTTGAATTTCTTTGCTAGGAGTGCTTGATCTTCAGCGTCAGATCCACTGCTGTCTGAGTCACCTTCAGCAGCTTTTCTGTGCTGAGCCTTGAGAGCGATCGTCTTCTCCTTTGGTGCAGGCTCTTCAAAATCTTGTAGCTCCAGTTCATGAGTGAGTAGCTTACCCATGAGTACTTCGAGGGACATA
Organism: Iris pallida; assembly: GCA_029216955.1. NCBI lineage: Eukaryota > Viridiplantae > Streptophyta > Magnoliopsida > Asparagales > Iridaceae > Iris > Iris pallida. Next base: position 54,572 of record JANAVB010013367.1, read on the forward strand.
GTTGTGAGGTCGTTCCCTTCAATGATTACAGTAGCCTTCGGAATCCAGTTCTTGGTAAGTGCTCGCAGGAGTTTGCGAATCTTTTCATGGTTACTGTAATCTTTGCCTAAGGAGGACAAAGGATTTACAATATCCAGGAATCTCTCGAACATTTGTGTAACTGTTTCGTTGGGCTTTATCTTGAACGCCTCGTACTCTTGAGTAAGTCTGCTGACTTTAGATTCTTTGACTTGAGTCGTGCCTTCATGTGTGACTTCAAGTTGCTTCCACACTTCATTAGCCGTTGTGCAGATAGATACCCTGTTAAATTCAGTTCTGTCTAAAGCACAAAAGAGAGCATTAATGGCACGTGCGTCAAGACTGGCCCTTTTTTTTTCTTCCTCTATATATCTGCTGTGGGATTTTTCAACTAAAACTCCATCAACATTTATACGAGGTGGCTTTTGATAGCCATCAAGAACAATGGACCATAAATCAAAGTCAAGTAATTTCAAGAAGAAACTCATCCGTATTTTCCAATAGGTATAGTTCGTACCATCAAACAGTGGAGGTCTGTTTGTGGCCTGGCCTTCACTTGTGAATTTCACAGTTGTCATGTGTTGTGCTGTGATCTATATAACAGTTAATTAAAATGAATAAATAATTGCACTGTTACCTTTGCTTTACCTGTAACACCCGCTCTGATACCAATTGTAGGAACGAAATAGTAAAGCGTAATACTCTAGAGGGAGGGTGAATAGAGTTGGCAGCGGAATAATGCTAATTAAAAAATGTTAGCAGCACAATCACAGAATATTAATCACAACTGAAATAAAGTAAAGACAGAGTTAAGAGAGCAAACGCAAAGACAGCGATGTATACTGGTATCCCTCTGTTGAGGACTAATCCAGTCGGTAGAACTCTTGCTACCAGTTGAATCCACTATTGGAAAAATCGTAAGTTTTCTTACGAAGTCCTTGCAACTTCTACAACACGAGCTTTGATACGAAGAACTCGTCCAACTTCAAGTGTGAAGAGGTATTCTTCAATCAAGGCTTCTGATTACAATCTCTCAGAAACTTCTAGACCGTACCGTACTGAAAATCGACTAGAGGATTGTAATTGGCTTGGGATCTGAAATTTAAAGCTCTAGAAAACTCTTTGAAAGACTGAAAGCTTTAGATAGAGAGAAGATTGAAAGTGAATGAGTGAGTTGAAATAATCGAAATCCTTCTCTATTTATAAGACTTTTAAAGGCAGACTTCTGACAGAATTCGGGCAGAATTTGGACAGAACTCTATGAGCAAATCTCGGTCAAATCCGCAACTGCAGGAGGACCAAGTTCCAAGGATTCAAAATCACAACGGCCACTAACCGAACTCTGGCCGAACTCGGTCCGAGTTCTGTCAGGGTTTAGTCAGGGTTTAGTTAGGGTTTTGAAAAAGCTTTTTGGTGATTTTTGAAAACCTTTTTGAAAACCTTTTTGTAAACCCTTTTGAGAGGTCATTTTAAAAATATTTTGAACTCATTTGAGGGTAGCCTATTTGCCAGTACGACTCGGTGTACAACATATTCCTAGACTCAAATAAAATAAAAATATATTGCATAAGAAATTACAGACTCGAGTAGGCAAACAGATCTTCGGTCTTGAATTCAGTGGATAGCCATTCTTGATCATATCCAAGAGTCCGAGATATCCCGACTAGCTTTGTATATCCAGACAGAGTTTATTCAATTATTAAAATCAGGTTTGACCATATGACCAAATGGGCCAACACTAGATTCATGTAGAATGCATTGTAGTGCTTTATATTACCCTTCTGGACATGTTGTGACTTGTGCTGTTCTAATTAGGAGCCAGATACCTCTCCTCGGACAGTATCTTTACCTTGGACATTCAGATATCAGGCGAGTACATTCTCTGATCATTTCATATCCTGCTTAGAATTATTTCCTACAATAAATTACTTTACTTGTACTGTCACGTTGGTCACACGGATTGGTACTATACGGATTCCCACTTGAGATGTTATCCTTAGGGAGCATTGGGTACTACATGTTTTGTGCTTTTCACTTACATGTCGTATCACTATGCTTCACAGGTTCTTCGATCACTTGTGACATATACTCTTATGATCACAGTCTCCTAGAATCCCCATTTTTGGGACTACTATGTACCACCCTTCGGGGGCTATCACCTTTCGGAGGCTTATCATCTTTCGGAGGCTACCACCCTTCGGGGGCTTATCACCTTTCGGAGGCTTATCACCCTTCGGGGGCTGTACATAGTATCATAACATAACCTGTTTGGATCCTTGTGTACTGATTGGGGGTACAGGGGAGTGGAAGTAGACATGTGAATACTATCCAAGTAGTATAGCATCAGAATCTCTTCCATAATGTAGCATCAGAATCTCCTATGCCATTTACATGTCTATATTGTACTCTGACTCACTAGCCACATGTTAGTTCTCTATTTATAGTAGATATTTCTATTACAGCTCTTTCTGTTTACATACAGCATTTCTTTCAGTACCTGTATCTTACTTTACTGCATGATTATATTTCTAACCTGCTATGAACTGTTGAGATGTATTGTGCTCGCTCCTGTCCTGACTGGACCTGTTGATAAATTTTACAGATAGCCTGGAGGTTGCCTGCTAGCCTAGAGGAGACAGTAGAGGTTGCATAGATAGCTAGGGTTTTTGCTTATAATTTATTTTCAATCATCTCGAGTTGTATTTATAGATTACTGTATTTGGGTTGTGAGATGTATCCTGAGTTTGTATCTTAGACACTTAGACTTTTATCTATTGTATCTCTTTTCGATTTCATGTTTTATCTATCTTCCTTTATGCTCTACCTTAGATGTGATTGAGTTTACATTCTGCTATGTCACCCCCATTCGGGGAGTATAAATTGTTTAGTCTTATACTGTTAGATGCATTGAGACCTAGGACAGCGTTCTACCGCCGACACTATGGCGTAGGCTGGGCGTTGTTACGTTCTCGTGCCCTAACTCTAGGGTGCACAAAATGCATATGCCGAATAGTAACTCCTACTAATAATCAATACTGTATTATCTCAGCATGAATTAAAATCTAGGATTAAAGTATGTTATAGATCTATGTGTTAGCTTTCCGAAACTTCAAACGGATCGCATTTTCGTTTTCGGAAACTCCCGGAATCGTAAAAACACCGAGAACGCGTTTATCTTTCGTACAGCTGACACTCAAATAATTCTCCAGAAAGTTACAGAAAGAATTAGGTCTATTAATATATGTTTTTGGAAATCTAACTTCAATACGCTTCTTTTAAAAAAAAAATGGGAGATTAAACCGAGCTTTGAGCTAGAAGTTATGACATTTCTAAGTTAGGGCTGAAATTAAAAATGTGGATAAAAATCATGACGGATTTGGGTAGTTTGAGACAAAAGAACACAAGTATATAACATAATATATCAAGAACTCACTCTCTACACTAATATATATATATATATATATATATATATATATATATATATATATATATATATATATATATATGAGACACTATAGAACACATCTCCAATACAAAAATATGAGATTAAACATGTAATAATTCATTCATACATAACAACAACACATAGTGTGTCCAAATTTGGGATTTTCCCACATGGACACAACCACAACACAAAGGACACTCCTATGACCTCCAAATGGACACGAAATGGACACAAATGGAGATAAAACCATGGGGGTCATTCCTATGGGTTCAAAATAGACCTATATGCATGAAGAAATAAAAAGGAGAAGGGATTTATACCTCCCGGTAGATCGAATCGAAGAAAAGCCTTTCCGGAGCGACACCGACACGTAGAGATTCCAAAAGGACACGAACGAGCTCCGAATCCTCCCAAACTTGGGTAGCTTCCTCTTTGGCTAGAATGGAGAAGGAAAGAAGAAGATTTGGTGGCAAAATGGAAGGATTTGGTGGAGAAATTGCTAGGGATTGCTCTCTAGGAATTTGGGAAAGAACAAGAGAGAGAGTGTGGATGAGAATAATGAAATGAACTTGAGCCTATCCTCTCCCAAAGTGGCTGGCCATATGGGACTATTTGTCCTATTATGGTAAGGTCCAAAATGCCCCCACTAACCTATTCTATGAGTATTAGGAAAGGGCTAATTGGTTGGGGCTAAATTAGTCATTCTAAAGTCTCTAATCACACTAACCGTATCCATAATAATTAGTCTAACCTCTAACTAAAATATTTCTATCATGTGGACTAAAATTAATATCATGTGAGTCATGTCTAACTAGTATGTGGGTTCCACTTGAGTCAAACTATCCCCGGATCCCCGTTTCAAGTCGGATTGAGTTGAAATTCGAACCCGACTCAAATAACCCCAAAACAATATCATAAATAATAAAATAATATCAAAATAATTCAAAGAGGACAAATGCAAAAATATCCTTAGGCCAAAAATGATATTAAAATATCATAATCACATGGTTAGGCTCTAGGTCAAACAGTCTCTAGGGTTTCACTAGCAAAACATCAAAACCACAAGTCATTGATTTAAATAATTTTAAAATGATTTAAAATCACCAAAAATCATATCATGAATTAAATATCATTATTAAAATAATTATAAACACGAAATTTCAAAATTACCCTCAATCGAAAAATTAAAATAAAATGAAAAAAATCAACCCGAAATTTAGGGTGCTCATAATTCTCAATCACAGTCTAAAACACGATGAGATAACACAGAAGTTATACCTAAAAAATTAAAGACAACAACAACTAACTACTAAAATAATACAACAATAACTCAAACAAACTTAATACAAACTCAATATCTTAACTTTAATACAACAAGTCAAAACATGAAAGCTAAAGTAGTCTACTAGCTAATCTCCTGAATCACTCCTGGGAGTCGAGACCAAAGGTAGCTAATCCCTCGCCAGGTCCATGGTAAGTAGGGCATGTGTCCTCAGGATTATCATCTGTAATATTTTTAACAGGTCAAATCAGGACAGGAACGAGTACAACTCATCTAGAAAATCCAAGTAATGACAAAGAACTATAAAGCAGTTATAGACAGTTTTATTGATGAACATGGCAGTTTTATACAGGTAAGGATGGCATAGAGAAACAGTAAGATACAAGAAAAGAAATGTAACTAAAACATGAGAAGAATCATGGCAATGAAGACGGTAATAAAAGCTAACTGAACTAGAATAACATGTATGAGTCCAGACAGTACGATATAAGTCTAATGTAATCCCAGTGTGAGTCCAGTCCATATAATCCGATACCAGATGATTTTCGGTACAAGATGAGTCCAACAGTGATCAATGAATCCAGGGTGAGTCCAACTATGATCTAACAGTGTGTTTTAAAATACCGAGGTCGACATGTAAACGGCTGTAGGTATCAGGCACATCTCTCACTGATCGGGCAAGAGATGGCTATGCTTCCGGTAGATTCCAGTTGGAGATTCCGGATTTGGGGTATGTCTACATATCTTACTCAATATTTCCCCGCCCAGCAAGTGAATCCAAAATCGACAAAAGAATCGAGATGAGTCTGGGCAATACATGATGATTCCAGAAATGATTCCGGAATGATTCCAATGACTCCAGTAATAGAGGCCAGCAAGTATGGTATGTGTCGAATACATGAATCCAGAAATATCCATACGTGTTGATACAGAGAATCATATAGAACTAACTAGAACTGAAATACAGTAATTGACAAATAAATGAGAGAACTATCAGAGAATGTACTCGCCTGATACTCTAAAAAGAGTAGTGTAATATCAGATGTCTGTACCAGGGTCATAATGTCCTAAAATAGAGTAATATAGTTATGACATATCCAATATGAAGGTAAATGTAAGATACAATGCAATCTACATAATTTCTAAGCCAATCTAGGTCAAAGTCAAACTTGGTCAACTCTTCAGTCAAACTAAGTCAAATTAAGCCATACTAGGTCACAAGAAGTTAAACTAAGTCATACAAGGTCAAACAAGGTTAAACAAGTCTAATCTAGGTTAAAGTCAACTCTATAAGGCTAACTCAAAACCAAACATAGGCTAACATGTCTTAGGATACCTAAGATACTATACCACAATGTTAAGGTATAACCAATTATCTATACAAAGTATATCACACATAAATTCATACATATAATATCAACCTTAATCCTATAATCAAGCTAATCCCATACTCCAACTCAAGTCATGACTCAACTCTAAGTATTCCACTTAACCCTATACATATCTTAATCTATATAGGATTACCCTCATGATCCATATGGTTAACCTAATCATCTAGTTAGGGTTTAGTCAAACCTTAGTCAAATAGTCCACCTAAGTTCATCCAAGTCATTTCTAGGTCAATTAGGTCAAGGTTGACCTATAGTTGACTTTGGTCAACAATGGTCAACAATGGTCAACTATCTAGTCAAACTAGGTCTACTAGACCTAATGGTTAATTCTAACTTGCTACTAACCATAGGCTAGTAATCCTAGGGCACTAAGACATATATACATAGGCCATAGGCTAAGACATCAAGTTTATAACATATATGTATACATATCTAATATATAGACAACTATATATATAATACCATAATATATATATATATATATATATATATAATATATATATATATATATATATATATATATATATATAACATATATATACTTTCATATATATACCAACTATATATAGATAACCAAATATATATATATATATATATATATATATATATATATATATATATATATATATATATATATATATATATATATATATATATATATATATATATATATATATATATATATATATATACATATATAGATAGCTAACATATATACATATATATACATTTACATATCTATCCATATACCCATTCACATATATATAATACCCTTATATATATATATATATATATAGATATATATATATATATATATATATATATATATATATATATATATATATATATATATATACCACTATATACATAACATATATATTTATACACATATATAACATATATACATAATATAGGTAGAGAGGGAGTGGAAGGGAGTGAGAGTGTGAGGGTGTGAGGGTTAGGGTGATGGGGTGACCTGACAGCAAGGGGGGGTTAATCTCAGAAATCTGAGAAATGAGACCCAAACTCACACATACATATATGCATATATATACATATATACATACATACCTATATATATACATTTATACACTCACATACCCATACACATATACCCACACACTCATATACATATATACATACATATACAGTATATATATACATAAATACGCATGTGTATCTTCATAAAAATCAATTCAAAATTCATTTAAAATACTGGAAAAAAAACAGGAAATACTGTTCATTTCTGAACAGTGGGGGTAAACCAAATTCGACACAAAAACCTAGCTAATACCCTAATCTAATGGTTGGTAATCGTGCCCCCATGTGTACACGTGTCGTAGTTGTCCCTAGGTGTCCACCACGACACGACACAACGTGTCCAAGTGTCAAAAACCCAAATTGGGTAAATTCAGATACTGTGCAGTGTCACAGCGTCGTGCAGAGATGCACACGCGTGTAGGACACGGCACACGTGTCCTCGTGTCTCGTGGTCGTGTCCCTAGGTTCGCCTAGGGTTGGTCTAGGTGTCCCACAGCCTGAAACGTGTCCAAGTGTCGTACAGTATCGTGTCCGAGCCCGTATCAGAGCCCAATTTCCACGTGTGTGCTGTCAGTACAAATTCGAAGCACACACGAATTCGTGTCCGATACAATACTAGAAGACACGAAACTTGGGGGCATGTTCGCAGACATTGCCCCCTCGTGTCCACCAAGTGTCACCCCTCCACGTGTCATGTCGTGTCCTATGTGAGCCCCGAATAGCAGGGGACTGAACGTGCGCGTGGCGCAGTCTCGTACAGCGAGGACAGAGCCTCGTGGACACGACACACACACGAATACGTGTCGTGCTCGTGTCAGGGTGTAGCCTAGGTCTAGGTCTAGGGTTTAGGCCTGACACTTTGTGTCCACGTCGTGTCTAGACACGACACGAAGGCCGTGTCAGTGCGTGTTTTAACACTGTGCGCAGTGTAGACTAAACCAGTGCGCGTGTGATTACGTGTCTGATACGACACGAGAGTGTCTCAAACTCAAGGGGGGCTTGTCAGAGGGTGCCCCCATCTCTGTGCCAAGTGGCACGTGTCCACGTGTCCAATTCGTAGAGAAAATAGTGTCGGGTAGCAGGGAAACAAAGTGTGCATAGTGCTGTGTCCAACTCGTGTGTTCGTGTCCAATTTGGATACGGACAAGATACGATAACGTGCTCAGTCCTAGTGTCTTGTGATCAGCATGCCAAGGGCTACCCAAATGTGTAATTTGTTTTGGAAAATAACTATATTTATTCCTAAGTGGCATTTCACCAAACACTATAATTAAAACACAGATACGTGTCCGATACGGACACCAAACCAAATCTATTTCCTACCAAACTTGACACACAGCTAGGGTATACCTATATGCATGCAACCATGAAGAGAAAACACAATCTTAACAAGGTTTGGGGGTATTTACCTATGAGTGCAAAATCCTCAATAATAGGCCTTTTTGAATGAAAACCTCCTTCAACTCCAATGTCCAAAGCTTCACAAATCCTTGCTAGCAAGCCATAACTGGTATCCTCTAGTGTAGGGGAGTCCAATGCAAGAAACTAAGCTCAATTTGGAGTCAAAATGATTAAATGGTGAGGGGTTGAAGTTATAGGAAAAACTAGGTTTTAAGTGTAATAAAAAGAGACTTGAATGAAGGGGGTGTTTATATGGAAGGGGGTATGGGTTGGCTGCCATAGGGGGTAGGGTAGATATTTAGGGTTCCTACCACCTTGCAAACTTAGCTTCTAAGTCTTGGACCAAGTAGGTAGATATTTAGGTTTCTAGGAAATATCTTAGATAGGTAATATCTAGATATTGTAAACTAGATATTTATAGATAAAGCTAACATCCTCTACTTAGTCTTCCAGGTTAGTTGCTAAGCTCTAGATTAGTGCTAAACTAGGTTAGGAGCTAACATGACACTTAACAACTAATTAAATAATAATAAACTACATAAATCCAAATAAATTCTAATAAATTACCAAAATACCCCTTTGACTAAAAGTGGTAATTTGATATCCTAATCACATGGTTAGGCTTACCTGGTCATGGTTAGTCTCTAGGTTATGAAATCTCTAGGGTTTACACTAGGGTTATACTAGTAAAATCACAAAGTCATAAGCCATGACTTAGAAAATAGTTTTAAACTATCTAAAAATCACCAAAATTCATAACATGACTAAATCACCATTATTTAATAAAAAATAAATTTTTAAAATATCCCAATTTAGAAAACTGGGTGTTACAAGTCTACCCTCCTTAGAAAAATTTCGTCGTCGAAATTAAGATAGTCGTACTCCTCCTAGGTCAAACCCCCAGTCAATCAGAGTCAAAAGATAACATGCAATCATAGTCCTACTGGTCGTGATTCCACAGTCTTGAACAGGGTAACTACACTATCTAGCACATCACAAGCATATCCTGACAGGTACTAATGGAATCATACAACAAGATGGGAAAGGAAGGACAAAAAAGACAAACCTGCTAACCCGTCACCTGCAGCGTTGGTCTCCTCGACCGTCATCGCAAAAGCTCCACCCCTCTGGTGCTGAGCTACAGGTGGCCTAGCACCCTTATAAGGAGGTACAACAGGACAATCCATCTTCTGGTGAGTATCAGACCCACAGGTATAGCAAACCTTCAGCCTCTTTCTACACTGCTCCCTGGTGTATCCCTGCTTCTTGCAATATGAACAACTGATCGTCTTCGGGTCCTGACCCCGATACTGATGCTGCACCTGCTGAAATGGCCTCTGCTGCCGGGGTTCCGGGGCTCTAACTGGCGGGGTCGAATGATGTAGTGTGGGAGGATGATATGTCTGCTGGTGTAGCGTCGACACTTTCTGCAGGAAAGCCTGACGCTTGGAGGGTCCCTCAATGTGTACAGAAGTCGGCCTCTTGTAAGACAGAAGACGCTCCTCTATACTCCGGCTAACTCTAAGCTCTGGTAGTAGTCCGTCATTCCGTTCGCCACTATAAGAATGCCAATGTCTGGAACTAACCATGGCAAAACCTACGCGTCATCTCCTCAGGGTCAGCAACCAGACTAGGAGCAAAACGACTCAGGCTACTAAACTTTGCCGCATACTCGTCGACAAACGGGTCCCCTGCTGGATGTTCTGGAATCGTAGCCCCATGGCTACCCTAGCGGTGGTCGAAGAATTTCTTCTTGAACTGGGTCTTGAACTGATCCCAAGTGTCTCTCCCTCTCGCTAACAACGGCTCATTTCGGAACCAGACTCCTGCCAAGTCTATCAGCAGAAATCC
>JANAVB010013367.1:70000-75645 GCA_029216955.1 Iris pallida
AAGTATATATGTTGAGATAACTCATAGTGCATTTCCGATGTGGGACTAAAATTTACAAGGCATATTGAGAGCAAGCTCTCTCCATGTAAGAAAGCACCAATAATCCCCACATATCACAACATATATGTGTCCAGGGTTGAGCGTTTTCCACAGTAACTGTCTATTTTGCATTAGGATAGATGTCGCTGATGACTTGAATCTTTCCGCATGGGTTAAATAACAATGTGATATAAGAATGTACTACGCCTTGAATTCTGCACCACAATTATAATTCTTCCCACTCACAAAGTGTAGTTATGGTGCTTCTGGATGCACATTAAAGGCCCGTGCCAGCCTGGTTTCAGTGTATAATTTTGGGCGTCTACAAGTTTACCCTCAAGAGACGGCCTGATATCTTTTTCCATACACTATAGGTGAGTTCTTTATTAAAGAGATATGGCATGAAGTCTTGCGCTTCCTTGCGGTGCTACGTCGCTATGACATGGCCTAAAGCCGAGGCATTACCCCCGACATGGGAACCTCATCGTAGTGTCATGCTACTGTAGCATGAGGTCACAAGCCTCTTTGTAGTGCCAAACTACCCAGCATGAAGCCTAAGGCTTCCTTGCGGTGTTACGCCGCAACGACATGGCTTACAATGTCGAGGCTTTACCCCTACCTGGGTACCTCATCGTGGTGTCGTGCCACTGTCATGGGCCATCCTCCCTTTGTAGTGCTGTCTACAACTCTTTAATTACGTCATACAGCATTAGGCTACCTGCCTATTTGCGGTGCTACGCCGCTATGACTTGGTGTTGCAAAGCCGAGGCATTACCCCTACCTGGGAACCTCATGGTGGAGTCATCCCACTGTAGCATGGAGTTTCACTCCTTGTAGTGCTGCTCTACCGTGCTTTCTGTAAAGCACACCAGGCATTCACTCTGCCTGAGAACTCATTAAGGCGTTTAAGCCAACCTTCCACAGGATCTGTTTTTTTCGCAAAAAATACATAGTAGACAACAATGGTTATGGGTCCGTATCCCTTCCATGTTCCAGAGAACAAGTACCCACTGTTACCTGATAGTTTTCCAGTCAGTGATCCTCCTTTGAACCAAAAGTTAGATGCCTAGTAGATTTCTCTTTGAACTAATAGCATAAAACTTTATGGTAGGATTACAAAGAACACTATCAGAATGCCTTCAAGTCCATTTTACAAGTTGTGTCATCGACCAACTGGCGCTTGAGGCCCTTTGTGAACGGATATGCCAGGTTCTCTTGACTCCGAACATCAATCACTGCAATTACACCTCTTTTGATAAGATCGTGTACTGCCCTGTGCTTCAACCGCACAGTCATCTTCTTTCCGTTGAAGAGGTCATTTGATGCCACCCCGCCACAGTCGCCTGGTTTCATAGTATATCGGTATCGTCGGTATCTGAACCCCAACCATTGGAAGATCATACATGAGCTTCCGAAGCCATTCTGCTTCATCTGCTGCAGTTTCAAGTACATAGAATTTAGATTCTATGGAGGAACGAGAGAGTATAGTCTGCTTCTTCGACTTCCACGATATAGAAGCTCCACCCAAGGAAAAGACATATCCACCTGTGGATCTCTCGCTTTCCACCTCGAACCAGCTAGCATCACTGAAGCCTTCCTACTGTCGGATACCCGTTGTAGTGCAGTGCATAGTCTGAGTCTTCTTAGATATCTCATCACCCCGCTTCACAGCTTTCCAGTGCTCAACCCCTGGGTTGCTTTTGAACCGACTCAGCATTCCCACGCGAAAGCTATGTCAGGCCTTGTGCAGTGGTAGCGTACATCAAACTTCCGATAACGCTAGAATACTCCAGCTGCCTGACGCTTTCCCTCGAGTTTGGCTTCAGCTCTGATCACACCTGTATGACATATCGATCCCTGGAAGATCCTTATACCCATAGCGTGTGAGCATCTTCTCAATGTAGTGAGATTGTGACAGCGCTACTGTAATGACCCCGCTCCGCCCTAGCGGAACGTCGATCAAACGGCAAGTGTAACGACTCAAACGAGCCGTCGACTCGAAGAGTTGCGTCGACCCGATGAAGTATCGATGCGAATCGATACAAGACTTACAATGGCCCATCAAAGATGAATCCAGACTTAGACTATCAAAGACGCGCTCGGAGTATCGCTCTCGGCCGATACGAACATCGCTAAGGTGGGTAGCTCCGATGAACCCGTCTTTGCTTAGCCTAGACACATAATAATACGGACACTATCACTGAAATTGCTAGGCGATAACACCGCGCATGCTAATAAATGACCCAATGCACCTAGCTAAGGAAATAATCCTATCTTGTATGCTTGTATAGAGTATGGAAAGGAACTTGGAAAATGTGAACTCTCGTACCGCGCTCCACGCTCGTGCTAAGGCACAAGCTTACGTTCAAGTTCCTTATGCGTTCAACAATGAAACCAATGAATGGTTTACAACAATGAAACAGGAAGACTATCAACATAGTCGTTCCGAGTAGAGTTTTAGCAACTTGAAAGACTATGGGACCGATGGGTCGCCAAGGCGACTCCCGCACGAAAGTTGCATAATGTATAAATGAAAGAATGAACGAATAAACGAGTGAATGAATGAATCAACGAATGGATGAATACGAAAATGAATCAATGAACGAATGGACAAGTGAAAGAAAGAAAAGAAGAAATGAATAAAAGAAATAAGAAAGAAATGGTTAGCGACAGGTGTGACGGGCACGTACAACGGGGCTCGCTACCCGCGCTGCACGGACGCCAACCTGGTCGATAACGCATTGTGGCTAAGGGTTAGCCTATGACAATAAAATACAAATGGTCGTGGACGGACCCGTGCACAGGTGATACGAATTCTGCGGCATGATCAAAGGGAGGATCGTGGTCGGCCTAGACGGAATCAAAATAAGGCTTACAGGCTGCCTGGGTGCGGACTTGGCCATCCAGGGGACGTAAGTGTTGCAGTATTTCAAGAGACTAACGGGGTGTGTGCCAGTCCGCACCCTACGCTAAGTTGAGAAATACAACGGCTTGGATGTCCAAAATGGCTTGTGATGCCACGACCGGTGCATATAGATTTGTCACGACCCGCCCTGATTAGGGGCACGAGAAGCGGTTACTCCAGCCTACGCCGCAGAATCGGCGGTAGAACGCTGTATATAAGGTCTGTAAATGCTACGTCTAAACAGATAAATGTACCTGTGCAGTATATACACTCCGAACGGAGGAATAGGGCAATACTGCCTCAATCACAAAGCAAAACTAAGTAGAAAGCATGGAAAAGATATGATATAAATAAACAGGAAACGAGTCCAGAAAGTAATCACAAGAACACAGCTAACACAAGTCCAAGTCTCAGATATATAAGTACTACAACTAAAATGTAAACAGCTGGCTCGCAGGCCAGGCAAACCTACTAGCTAAGCTACTCAGGATGGGCAAAGTCAAGAGGCTCTACTACTAAGACCCTGTCTAGGTCAAGTCCGTCCGACCGTATCCCGTGGTAAGTCGGGCATCACCCTCTAAATCATCTGTAAAATTTGTCAACGGTATCCTGTCAGGAAAATGAGCAAGTACAACACCAACAGCAGTTCCATGTGAATTGACAAAACTATAAGAGACAGTATAATGAAATACAAGACAAGAGTAAAGGCAACTTGGGAACCATTCGAAAGCCGAGTTACAACCCTTAAACCAAACAAGGACCGGGGTTGTAACCCTTCTTACGAACAGAACCTAGTCCCATAACCAAGGTACAGTATAAAGACAGGTAGAGCATATGAAATGAATCATAGCAGGGTGAAAGTACAGTAAGTAAAGCTGAAACTAGAAATATATATATATCATGATGTGAGTACTGTAAAGGACGATAATGTATATATATAGGATGACTTGGGAACTATCGGAAGCCGAGTTACACCCTTAAACCAAACAAGGACCGGGGTTGTAACCCTTCTCCCGAACAGAACTTAGTCACCCTAAGATAATAATATAAAAGGTGCCTTGAATTATTAGTGCGTCATGTGATCGGCTTGGGAAACAAGTTCAAGCTTTCCATCTGACCGCCTACAACCTATAACCAGTATGAAACAGCAAGTGTGAGACAAGGCCGGTCACCATGGCAAGTGGTGAACAAGTAGCTATGGACAAGTGTGGAATGCAAGTATGAAGCAACAAGTGGGGATTTGATCACACAACCACTAATAACTCCCCATCCCCCGACTAGTATAAGGATCCGGACATAACACGTCATGACACGAGATTTAAGAGCAGGTGATCAGCCCACTCCCAGTCCATGTCTATACAGGTACAAGTAACCAAGTCAAGTCTTATACCAGTATACCAAGTAATCCGGGAACAACATCTCATGACAGGATCCGACATATACTAGTCCGTGAACCATCGTGTCTGGAAATCAGTAAGTCACTACAACTGAATCGGATATAGCAGATATCAAGACAATGAAACTATCAGTGAATGTACTCGCTGTGGTCCTGAGCTGATAGGGTGAACAGATGCTCAGCGATCACAGACCTAAGATAGATACTATAAGTCAAACAAACTAAATGCTGAAAAAGGAACTAATACAAGCCATGATGCAAGTCTAGTCAAACTAGGTCAATCTAGGTCTACTGAGTCATACTAGGTCTTACTGTTCATACTAGGTCACTAGGTCACTGGAATCATTCCAAGTCAAACTAGGTCAATCGGGATCAACGGTTGACTTACAGTTGACTTCGGTCAAAAGTCAACTCTGGTCAACCCTGGTCAACTATGGTCAACTATGGTCAACTCTAGGTCAACCTAGGTCAACAAGTCTAATGTTGACCAACTGTTGACTTTCAGTCACTGGTCAAGTCTCGGTTGGTTTTCGTCAATCGGGTCGCTTTAAGGCTAAGTTTGACCTTCGTTGACTTTTGTTGACTTTTGGTCAAAACGGTCAACCGCGTCAAAACTAGTCTTAGAGTACCATATTTGATCATTACCAACCACGAGGATCAAGTTCTAACACTATCTTAGGTTTCTAACACAAAATCCCACTTCTAGGCAAAACTAGCATTTACCCCTTCTTCCTATTTCTACTCCATGAATTTACCCTTCTATCTACCACACCTCACCCACACTCATACACAACACTCACACACACACTCACCCTCACTATAGACCTCTCTACAAGTCTCCTAATAGGTTTCCTATTAGTTTGCACATAGGCTAACTATAGACACTCACTAGTAGGTTCTCACACCACACACAACTCACAATTACTCCTCACAACTACACACACACACAACTACTAATATGGACTGTTATTGGACAACCCCCAACCCTCTCTCAACATCACACAACAACCCTATAAATCTATATATAATCCCCACAATTAAACCACATATATATACCCATATGTATATAACTACATGTATATATATCAACATCTCAAACACTAGTTGTATGCATAAATGGGATTGAACTCTCAACCAACTCTCAACAAACTCCCTCAATCTGAACCAAAATCTGAGATTGTGTTCTCCCCCCTCTAAACATCACCACAACACCATATTAACCATATAATTATACCCCCTATATAACCATATACATATATATCATAATATATATAGGTGCATAAAACTACTAGTTCAATACCATAA
>JANAVB010013368.1:0-33445 GCA_029216955.1 Iris pallida
TCTTGAATAAGGATATTATTCTCAACATTCATTTCAAATATTACCCAATACAGTTGTATTCAACTACTAAGAAGATTTCATTTATGTTCTAACTACGTTTAGCAAGCACTACAAAGATTTTATGGACCATGTGCAAAGTTCTAAAAAATTAGGATCCTTTTACTAAATGCACAGTAGAAATTTGTATAAACAGACTCATTTAACAATCTTCGTTCTTTTTCAGGGTTTGCAGATGGAAAACACTATTGGCATCAACTTAACCAGAAAAAAGGCGTATCTGTTTCTGGTATTCAAAGACTAATGTTCGAAGCTGATCAGAAACATCTCCATATTGCTCCTAACTAACAATAAAATCATAAGGTGATTAAAAATAATAAAATAAAAGCCAAGGATACTCCATGCAGTAAATGAGCCCCCCATTCGGTCCAAAGCCAAGTTCTTCCATAACATCATCCAAAGATATAAGTTCTCTAATATCTGCAGATAGGACAGTGTCTAGTTCGTCAACAAAATTACTGGGATTTACAATAACTTTAAATGGTGAAAAAAGGAGATACCCATAGCGACAGGGTAGTCAAATTTTTCTGCAGCTGGGTCAAGGTTCACAATATGAACGGTCCTCTGTACAGCCTCGCAGTGTTGATACAAGCTAGAGCAGTAGGTAGACTGCATGACCAGAGGCATATATTTTAGAGAAAGATAGTGAAAAAATTGTACACTGAACATTTCAGGGTATTTCATTTTAAATGAAATAACATGCATAATAGAAAAGGTCAAAAGCAAATGAACAATAATAGAACTGATTTACTATTTAGCATAAGCAGAACACACATAAAAGATTAGTTTATTACCTTGCCACTGCCAGCGGGACCAATCACAAGTTGCGCATAACCCATGGTGAATGTCCAAATTTCTTGTCACTAGTCAAAAACAGTCACAGGTGAGACTAGAAACCAAATGTCACAAGAATCGCAGCAACAGCATAGGCAGTGCACCAGATGGCCGCAGCGGATAACAAGTTTAGGAAACCAGTGAGAGCCATTGCAGCTAGCCAGACATAAGAATTGAGTCATTGTCTACACAAATGAGAAGATACAACTATTATGCACCAAGAAACACTATTCTAAAAATTGGCCTAGACGGCATGCGCCGCCCAAAATTCTACAGGAATCAGGCCTAGGCGGTGTGGAGCGGACCTAGGCGGATCCTAGGCAGCCGCCTAGACAGCGTTTTGCAATTGTTTTCCAGATCTATGATTTTATTTACAGTTTTTTTTGGGGGTGGGGGTGTTGGGGGCGATCGCCTAGATCTAGGCGGACTAGGCACTAGGCAGCGGGTGCCCACCCGACTAGCGCCTAGTGCTTTTCACAACCTTGCCAAGAAAGCAATTGGACACTTAAAGATCAAAACTTAAAAACTGAACATTATACTCAGCCACATTGTGAAGAATGAAAACAGTAGAATAACGTACAAAGAGTACAAGAAAGGCGGTCCTTGTTCACAATGCAACATGCATACCCAGTCAACTACATAAAGAAAAGTGCAGCTAAACACAACCACATGAGAGTTCGGTGTTCATATACTTGTTGAGGACACTAGAATCCTACGCCATGTGACATTATCAAGTAATAAGACTAACTATTACCAGCCAAAAGGAACCCCTCGCTCTAGTCATCCACCACAATATTTCATGAATTTTTCACAATTTTTCACTGTCTATAACCTCAAATCAAAGCCCAACACCACTTCTACCTGCATTTTTGATCAACCAGCACATCAACACGTACATAGACCGAGGTTCCCAGTATCAGCTGGAAACGATACCGACCCTAATTCAAAAACATCAAAAACCACTGAAACTGCCGAATCCAAGTTTTTGAACCTTGGGATGGATACGGACAGAGGATTCAATAAAGATGTAAATAACAAGATGAAGAAGATGGTGTTGTGGATGAACAATTTTATAAAAATAAATAAAATTGTCCTTCAGAGATATCTACGAGGAGGATAAATTCACTAAGGCTATGTTTGGTAATGAGAATAGATTTACTTGATCATATGGGTTACAAAAGAAACTGGTTTAGGATATGTATCCTTCACTAGTGCTCAACGTGACTTAGAATATGTATGTGTGGATAGAGCCTCATTCTAAATTATAGTAAGACTAACTCTATTATTTATGTTAGTAACTCTGAAAATCTACCATAGGTGTCATATATGACGTGAATTGTTATCATGGCCCAAAAATAAAACTTATAAATTACTCCTTATTGTATTAATAAAAAGAAAAATTCTCCTACGTTGTAGAATATGGAAAACAATTTCCTCTGTTTCTTGGCATAATCTTGCAACCAAATAATACGAACTCGAGTATAATTCACAATCCAAAGGTACCAAAGTTTTTTAATAAGAACTTCACATTCTCACGCCGTCGTGTCCGTCTCCACATCCCACACCGATCAAATATGAGCTAAAGAAAGATCTATTATTTCCCTTAGCCTAACGACTATCACTGCTCAACGAGAACTCCAAACGTACAATTAGGTCAGAATCAATCGTCAGACCTCACTAAAGGCTAAAATTTTAGACGCTGACCAAAGGCTAAAGATTAAACATAGGCAATCGTTCGAAAAAAGGGAAGAAAAAAAAACCAAAACCCTAAATATTGAGCGAAGGTTATTTGAGAGAAAAATTGAGCATATCGAAGCCTGACCTAGAAATCAAAGGCGCATAAAACTAGGGTTAGGATTTACAGCAGAACATACTAATCTGAACCCTAACCCTAAGAGAGAGAGGGGAGAGAGGAGAGAGAGACCTGTTTTCCTGGGTCGGAGACGGAACACTTCGGTAGCTGCTCAAGGGAAAGGAAGTAGAATAAATAGGGTTCGGCACCAACTAGACCGGGCCGACCACTCAGCCCAACATTGTTAGGTCGCAGACGTCTCTTCAAAACCCAACTACTACTGCTATCGATCTAGAATTCTTTTTTTTTTACCATTTCAAAAGAAGAAGAAAAATTGTAAGGTGTCTTCTTCTTTTTTTCCGGACCGACGAGCAACATCTAGGAGAAGATTCGAACTGTATTCCTCCCTACGGGACCTCCGGTGTACAACAGGCTGCAGCTCCACGGACATTTCAAAAAGAACTTAATAGCCATCCCCCAAACTACATGTATATATTCATAGTGTATTTGGTATTAAAGTTTTTCTTAGAATTATAGACAAAAAAAAGTTATTAGGAAACCCAAATCTAATAGCCATCCCCCAAACCTTTAAGCTTATAGCTTAAATCTATTAAACCATTTCCTGCTTAAATTCCTATCAAACTATATACCAAAAACCTTTCATAAATTTGACCCATTTTTAAAATCATATAATCCACTGTATTCAAATCATTAAACTCACAACTCTATTATCTAAGCCTGTTAACCCGCTACCCACGGAACGCTAAATGATAATTATTGTTCCTCCCCTCCAAATATCGACTCTTCTGCGTGAGAACATGGCTCTCTCCCTGTTCTTATTTCGACTCCATCACGCCACGGCCCCCCTCTTCCTCTACTTCCTTCCCATTCCCCGACCCATTCTCTTCTTTCCTGCATCCCTCACCTTCCTCTTCCACACAACAACGCCTACTCTCCCACCATTCGACCTCAACCAAGCGGTTGGACCACTTTATCCACTCGACTCCATAAGCAATACTTACATCTCTTACATAATTCCAAATTTCCCTCAAAAATCGTCAAAAGTAGCCGACTCTGACAAGAACACTGTCGACAGTGACACGACAGATCCCAACCACTTACTCAGTGCCATCGACAACTTGAACCCATCCTCGCAGGAGTTTTCAGGGGCCTTGTGTCACTCCCGTTTTTCGGTATACGTATTTTCAGTATACGTGTATGAATTCTCGACCCGTATTTTGACTTGTCTAGCATGGCTTGGCATGGTTTGGTCTTGGTTTAGATTGGCTTGGTTTATTTTGGTTTGGTTTGGATGAGTGGTTCATCATGATAAACCCCCTTTATAACCCAACCCCCTTTTCTCTCTCCTCCTTTACTTTCATTTATTTCCCTCATCCATTTTCTTCTCCATTAATTCTCTCCACCCACCAAAGGCAAGTGCCATCTTGCTTCATGATGGATCTTAGATTTTATTGTTCTATTGTCTTTCCCTCTTGATTCTAAGCCTCTTTAGAACTTGGAGTTCTTGGTTTAGATGAAGGAATTCTTGTAGATCTAACTTTGTAGCTTTCTCGGGTTTTGATCTACCAAACTTTATTATTTTTATGTTTTGATTGTTCTATGTTGTAGAGAATTTGATTTTACCCAAATTGGACCTTTAAAATTTCGAATTTTGATTTATTTTGAGTGATTTATGGACTTGAAAAGTTCATGGGTTCCATGGTTCTTTTTCTTGGGTTGGAGAAGAAGAACAGTGTGTGGGCGCATGGCATTTTATGCGCCCACAGTAGCTTCAGCCTTGGGCGCATAGCCCTTTATATGCGCCCAAGCTCTTTGCCTTCCTCAATGTGGGCGCATGATTTTATATGCGTCCAAGCTCCCTGCCTTCCTCAGTATGGGCGTATGACTTTATTATGCGCCCATAGCTTTATTTGCTTATGCACATAACTTCAGCTATGTGTTAAGTCATGGTGTCCCTTTGTTGTGGGCGCATATCCCTTATTATGCGCCCATATAGCCAGTATAGATGGCTCCTGACTTAGCTTCACATGTACCTTACCTCATTCATGTGGGCACATAGACCATAGGCGCATGCATGTGGGCACATAGGCCATGGGCGCATGCACTCTCTTGTGCATTCCTTTCATAGCATATGCCCTACATAATGTGATTAGTCTTAGGCACATAGCCTTGGGCGCATGCTATAGTGCCCCGCTCCTCGCGGTCCACTATGTAATACCTACGGCTTGTTGACTCGGTCATGAACTGAGTATTTGGTGAAACCTTTGCCGGTATCGATTGATCACAGATGAAATACAATGAACCTTTCCAATTGATGGATTGGCTTCTATTGAAATGAATCCAAGAGTTTTGCTGAATGTTTTCTCTCGCTGCTTGGTTTCGATAAGTGCGTTTTCGTGTTGGTTTTCGATGATTAGTTTTCATTGTTCGCTTTCATCGCATTTCGCATTCATTCCGAATTTTGAGAGAAAAAGACGAAGTATGCTAATCAACTGTTGGTGCCAATGTAGGATGCGTGAATTATCGTGAACGGCGCATGAAGTCCCTCATTCTCTCAACTAATTTTTATCTTGGTGAGTTGCTTCAACCGAACAAACATTGATCTGTACGCCTAATAAAATGATCTCTAGTCCACTCTGTTGGTGCCAATGTAGGAGACGCCGGTTGGGATCTGTCGTGTCACTGTCGACAGTGTTCTTGTCAGAGTCGGCTACTTTTGACGATTTTTGAGGGAAATTTGGAATTATGTAAGAGATGTAAGTATTGCTTATGGAGTCGAGTGGATAAAGTGGTCCAACCGCTTGGTTGAGGTCGAATGGTGGGAGAGTAGGCGTTGTTGTGTGGAAGAGGAAGGTGAGGGATGCAGGAAAGAAGAGAATGGGTCGGGGAATGGGAAGGAAGTAGAGGAAGAGGGGGGCCGTGGCGTGATGGAGTCGAAATAAGAACAGGGAGAGAGCCATGTTCTCACGCAGAAGAGTCGATATTTGGAGGGGAGGAACAATAATTATCATTTAGCGTTCCTCGTGGGTAGCGGGTTAACAGGCTTAGATAATAGAGTTGTGAGTTTAATGATTTGAATACAGTGGATTATATGATTTTAAAAATGGGTCAAATTTATGAAAGGTTTTTGGTATATAGTTTGATAGGAATTTAAGCAGGAAATGGTTTAATAGATTTAAGCTATAAGCTTAAAGGTTTGGGGGATGGCTATTAGATTTGGGTTTCCTAATAACTTTTTTTTGTCTATAATTCTAAGAAAAACTTTAATACCAAATACACTATGAATATATACATGTAGTTTGGGGGATGGCTATTAAGTTCTTTTTGAAATGTCCGTGGAGCTGCAGCCTGTTGTACACCGGAGGTCCCGTAGGGAGGAATACAGTTCGAATCTTCTCCTAGATGTTGCTCGTCGGTCCGGAAAAAAAGAAGAAGACACCTTACAATTTTTCTTCTTCTTTTGAAATGGTAAAAAAAAAGAATTCTAGATCGATAGCAGTAGTAGTTGGGTTTGAAGAGACGTCTGCGACCTAACAATGTTGGGCTGAGTGGTCGGCCCGGTCTAGTTGGTGCCGAACCCTATTTATTCTACTTCCTTTCCCTTGAGCAGCTACCGAAGTGTTCCGTCTCCGACCCAGGAAAACAGGTCTCTCTCTCCTCTCTCCCCCTCTCTCTCTTAGGGTTAGGGTTCAGATTAGTATGTTCTGCTGTAAATCCTAACCCTAGTTTTATGCGCCTTTGATTTCTAGGTCAGGCTTCGATATGCTCAATTTTTCTCTCAAATAACCTTCGCTCAATATTTAGGGTTTTGTTTTTTTTTTCTTCCCTTTTTTCGAACGATTGCCTATGTTTAATCTTTAGCCTTTGGTCAGCGTCTAAAATTTTAGCCTTTAGTGAGGTCTGACGATTGATTCTGACCTAATTGTACGTTTGGAGTTCTCGTTGAGCAAGTGATAGTCGTTAGGCTAAGGGAAATAATAGATCTTTCTTTAGCTCATATTTGATCGGTGTGGGATGTGGAGACGGACACGACGGCGTGAGAATGTGAAGTTCTTATTAAAAAACTTTGGTACCTTTGGATTGTGAATTATACTCGAGTTCGTATTATTTGGTTGCAAGATTATGCCAAGAAACAGAGGAAATTGTTTTCCATATTCTACAACGTAGGAGAATTTTTCTTTTTATTAATACAATAAGGAGTAATTTATAAGTTTTATTTTTGGGCCATGATAACAATTCACGTCATATATGACACCTATGGTAGATTTTCAGAGTTACTAACATAAATAATAGAGTTAGTCTTACTATAATTTAGAATGAGGCTCTATCCACACATACATATTCTAAGTCACGTTGAGCACTAGTAAAGGATACATATCCTAAACCAGTTTCTTTTGTAACCCATATGATCAAGTAAATCTATTCTCATTACCAAACATAGCCTTAGTGAATTTATCCTCCTCGTAGATATCTCTGAAGGACAATTTTATTTATTTTTATAAAATTGTTCATCCACAACACCATCTTCTTCATCTTGTTATTTACATCTTTATTGAATCCTCTGTCCGTATCCATCCCAAGGTTCAAAAACTTGGATTCGGCAGTTTCAGTGGTTTTTGATGTTTTTGAATTAGGGTCGGTATCGTTTCCAGCTGATACTGGGAACCTCGGTCTATGTACGTGTTGATGTGCTGGTTGATCAAAAATGCAGGTAGAAGTGGTGTTGGGCTTTGATTTGAGGTTATAGACAGTGAAAAATTGTGAAAAATTCATGAAATATTGTGGTGGATGACTAGAGCGAGGGGTTCCTTTTGGCTGGTAATAGTTAGTCTTATTACTTGATAATGTCACATGGCGTAGGATTCTAGTGTCCTCAACAAGTATATGAACACCGAACTCTCATGTGGTTGTGTTTAGCTGCACTTTTCTTTATGTAGTTGACTGGGTATGCATGTTGCATTGTGAACAAGGACCGCCTTTCTTGTACTCTTTGTACGTTATTCTACTGTTTTCATTCTTCACAATGTGGCTGAGTATAATGTTCAGTTTTTAAGTTTTGATCTTTAAGTGTCCAATTGCTTTCTTGGCAAGGTTGTGAAAAGCACTAGGCGCTAGTCGGGTGGGCACCCGCTGCCTAGTGCCTAGTCCGCCTAGATCTAGGCGATCGCCCCCAACACCCCCCCACCCCCAAAAAAAAACTGTAAATAAAATCATAGATCTGGAAAACAATTGCAAAACGCTGTCTAGGCGGCTGCCTAGGATCCGCCTAGGTCCGCTCCACACCGCCTAGGCCTGATTCCTGTAGAATTTTGGGCGGCGCATGCCGTCTAGGCCAATTTTTAGAATAGTGTTTCTTGGTGCATAATAGTTGTATCTTCTCATTTGTGTAGACAATGACTCAATTCTTATGTCTGGCTAGCTGCAATGGCTCTCACTGGTTTCCTAAACTTGTTATCCGCTGCGGCCATCTGGTGCACTGCCTATGCTGTTGCTGCGATTCTTGTGACATTTGATTCTTGTGTAGAAAATGAAGGCCCCAGAGTTGGCTCCGTGCCTTAACACGTTCGATGGAAGCTCCGTACCCACCGGCGTCTCCTGCATCCTGCAAGCAGACTGTGGGGTTATCAGTACATTGTTATGCACTGGTGGGAAGGCTAGCTCGCCCATAATGTTATCATTACCAAACACGTTCAATTTACTTTCGTGCACCGTGTATCATTCATTGTCTTTCTAATCTTGCCTTAGGATCAGTTTCATGCATATTTTATAACCTATCTCGTGTTGCCAAATTCAATGTATTGCAGGGAAATACATGCACGACTTACCCATACTTACCGTCCGGCCTTCCCTGTCCAAAGTAAACCAAGTTAGTCAACAATTCATAGGAAATAACTTAACGTGATTCATGTGAACTTTTCAATGTCAAGGGCGTGTCCCTGCCTCGGGTCCTAGCACGTCGTAGGCGTATTTTCTAACTCCATTGCCAAAGTACTCTCGATTACTTGGTGTGTTGTATTCAAGCCTGTTCCGAAGGCACTTTATTTAGTTAACTTAGACTACTTTAATTTCAATGCAAGGACTTGCACGTTGATTGCCACCAGCAAAGCCTACTTAAATCTATATGTACCGGTCGCTGGCATCACAAGCCATTTTGGACATAACCAAGCCGTTGTATTTCTCAACTAACGTAGGGTGCGGGCTGGCACACACCCCGTTAGTCTCTTGAAATACTGCTGCACTTGCGTCCCCTGGATGGCCAAGTCCGCACCCAAGCAGCCCGTAAGCCATATTTTGATTTCCGTCCGGACCGGCCACGTCCCCCCTTTGACCATGCCGCTGGAAATCCCTTATATCTCCCACCTCCCGTATACGAGGGGATTGTCTACGACCATTTCGTATTATTGTCATTTTAACTTAACGGCTATCTCCGAGCCGTAGGCTAACCCTTAGCCATAATACGTTATCGACCAGGTTGACGTCCGTGCAGCGCGGGTAGCGAGCCCCGTTGTACGTGCCCGTTACACCTGTCGTTAACCATTCCTTTCTTTCTTATCTTTTCTTCATTCTTTCTTTTCTTTCTTTCACTTGTCCGTTTGTTCATTGATTCATTTCATTCACATATTCATTCATTCATTCATCGATTCATTCATTCACTTATTCATTCATTCATTCATTTATACATTTTGTAACTCCCTGTGCGGGAGTCGCCTTGGCGACCTATTGGTCCCGTGGCCTTTCAATGTTGCCATACTCTACTCGGAACGACTATGTTGATAGTCTTTCTATTTCATTATTGTAAATCATTCATTGTTTCATTGTTTGAACGCATAAGGGACATAAACGTAAGCTTGTGCCTTAGCACGAGCGTGGAGCGCGGTGCGAGAGTTCTCACAATTTCCATGTTCTTTTCCATATTCTATACAAGCATACAAGATGGGATTATTCCCTTAGCTAGGTGCGTTGAGTCATTTATTAACATGCGCAGTGTTATCGCCTAGCGATTCTAGCAATAGTGTCCGTATTGTTATGTGTCTAGGCTAAGCAAAGACGGGTTCATTGGAGCCACCCACCTTAGCGAAGTTCGCATCGGCTGAGCGATACTTCGAGCGTGCCTTTGAAAGTCTAAGTCTGGATTCATCTTTGGCGGGCCAATATAAGCCTTGCATCGATTCTTCGTCAGGTCGATGCCAACTCTTCGGGTCGACGGCTCGTTTGAGTCGTTGAACTTGCCGTTTGAATCGACGTTCCGCTAGGGAAGAGCGGGTCATTACAAACACTGATCCCTGACACGCACACCCATCCAGACACGATCCACACCTGATACGGCTACACAACGGCACCCGAACACGCACACTGGATACGAATACATCTATAGCCCACACTACGACTGTTCCTGGCCAAACCCGAACTCAAACACAGAAAAATAGGGAATCAAATCGATAGAAAGATAGCATAGGTACCTGGAAGGGAATTTAACCGAATTGAAAGTGAGTCCCCAAGCGTCGGACACGTTCCTTCGACACAGCTGCACTAAACTCCCTGTAGCAGTCAATCGAATCGATCGTGTACAAAGGAGAGAATCATTTTAGAAGAATTGTTGCAGCTTTAAAATGAATTAGAAAATAAAATCAAAAATGGGAAATTAGATCGAACTACTCACCGACAAAATGACTTCGCTCCTCGCAGGTCCCAATCTAGCAATTTCACGTATAGGAAGGATTTACTAACACACGAGAACAATATACTACTCAGAGATCAATTAATCGTTCCTTAAAGGAAAACAGCTTCGACTCACCGCGTTCATCCTCGAAGAGCCTCCTCTCACAATCGGTCAGCAACTATCAATCGCTGATGTCGATCCGACTCTAGATCGGAAACACACATGATCACATATCTAAAGAATTCGAGAACTAATCGATTCACGAAGAATTACTACGGACTCACCTCCAATTGTTGAAGATGAACTGCTACAGAAAGGAACTCGCCACATGAAACGAACGATCACCGGAAAAAGGAAGATCTTCAAAGGAAGGAGCTCTCCACGACGTCAGAGAGGAAGGCGCCGCTTGATGTCACTTGCTACTCGTCGTTCGTCGAGATCTAGCGCCGCCGAGTGATGGACCCACCACAACGACTCCGATGGTCGGAAGAGAAGTCACACGTTACTTCGTCGTCGCCGACGAACTCGCCGCCATCATCGCCTTTAACTTGCTGACGCCATCGAGAAACCAGGGTTAGGGTTAGGTCGATTTGGGGAAACTGGGGAAGAGGGCTTGGCTGTAGAATTGAGAAATGTGAAGAGAATGGGTTTTCTCTCTCTTTACTCGGTTTTAATGAAAAGAAAAAGCAATTTGCACTAAACCCCCCCCCCCGCCCTAATTCATTTCTCTAACAGTCCCTCCTGATAAGTAAATTTTTCAAAGTCACCCTATGCTTTTTCATATTTATAAAATCTTAGTGAAAACAGTTAGAATTTTGAATTAAAGCACAGGGACCACTAAAGTTTGTTATAACTATTTAGGATTTGAAACCTTGCCATTAATTCACATTTTCTTCCAAATTATTTATGAAAACTTATTATTCAAATTTATTTTAAACCAAAATTATTTAGCAAAAAGATTTAAAAAGAAACTCAAAAATTGGGAAAGTGGGGTTACACTGACTGTATGTTGGACTGCCAGAAAAATGAGCAGTCCATTGGCATAACATGTGTAACAATGGACTGCCCATTTTTCTGGCAGTCCAACATACAGTTAGGACTGTTTAAAAAAGTACTGCCTTTCTTACACATGATATGAGTTAGGACTGCCCACTTTTCTGGCAGTCCTAGCTGTATGTTGGACTGCCAAAATTTGGGCAGTCTTTAGTTACGCATGTCCTGAGCCAGGGCTGCCCATTCATCTGGGATAGCCCTAAATTTTTTTCCAATGGCAAACTTGTAAATAATACAAAGTTTAAAATGGGCTAGCCCTGAGTAAAAATTGAAGTGCCCTTATAAACACCCCAAAGAAATCACATAAAGTTGCACAGGCTCTGAAAGACAATGAAACTATAATTATCGGGATAATGTTTAAATATTAGACTAAATTACAACTTAATATTCTTAATATTTAAAAATTTCAACTTGATATCCTAAACTTTGATAGGTATCAACTTAATACCCTCCACCTTTCTCTTCCTATCGCGTTAACTGAATATTGAAAATGATAAAAATACCCCCTATTCTCCCCTCCCCTCTCTCGATAGTAGCGGCGGTAGCGTGCTGCAATGTAGTGGCAACGACAAAAGAGGAGGACTGCAAGGGGTGCCAGATGGTGCGACCGGGGGAGGGGGGCGGCGAGGGTGGGGGTGGGGGTGGGGGGGGTGGCACTGCAATGGAAGGGGGTCGAGCGCGGGGGAGGAGGGGGGGTGAGGAGGGGGGAAAGGGGAGAGGGTATTTTAATCAAATTTTGTTTTGTTTTAACAAAAGATTTCGTATAAAGTAACTAAATTCTCCATAATTGCATAAGGGGGGAGAAGTTTAGAAAATTATAGGAGGGGTATGGCTTGCCAACTGAGTTGGCGAGCATAGTGAGAGAAATGAGGAGCTCGCCAACTCAGTTGGTGGGATATAGGCCATGAAGGTCTCGCCAACTGAGTTGGCGGAGGACACTGCTTGGATTTTCCCAAATCGACGGCCTCGCCAACAGACTTGGTGCGCAAACCTAGGTGTGTTCCTTCTTTCCGTCCCTATTTGAATCCCTTCCCCGTCCCCACTCTCTCACACAAGCCCTCCCTCCCCCCATTAAAATTTCTTTCTCCAACCACCGCCCCCCATCCCTCTTATTCTCCCTAACAACAAGTCCTTCCCCCACTCCCTCCCATTCTCCCTAACAACAAGTCCCCCCATTCCCTCCTCTCTTTGTTCCCCTTTTAACAACACTCCTCAATCTCTCTCGGTAAATATTTATAATAGTATTTTTTTTATGTTCTCATATTTATATAATAATTTGTTTTAGGTTTCCATATTTATAATCGCATACATTATGCAATAATAAATATTTATTTTTTCTGCAGATGGCTAACCAAAATGACGGTCGTATTCCCAGTTGATCTACTATTGAACTGATTAGGAAGCAATGAAAAAAAATCACATATCTACTAAGATATTTACTGGAGATGTATATTTGAAGAAAATTAATTTACTTCATTAATATACGAATATTCATTATTTGTAGACAATTTTCTGTTTGTACACAGAATAGACAGTTTATTGATTTTGTTAAATTAGACAATTCAATGTAGCTTGTAGACAATTTATTGATTATAGATAACATATCTAATTTAGATAATAATAAAATTATTGATTAATTTTCATCTGTAATCAATAATTTAGACAATTTAGATAATAAATGATGTATACTATTTAGTAATCAAATATCACTGTTTGTAGACAATTAGCTAATTTATCATTGTGTAGACAAGATATCATTTACTTTGTAGACAATTTATTGATAATATTTTGCTAATTTAGAAAATTTAGTTATTAATCAAAATCATTAAAAATAGTTTAGTTAGTTAAATTATCTAATTGTCTAAATGTCCAATTTAGTAGATGTCTAATTTAGTTAAACTGTCTATAATTATACGAACGTGACCTTGAATTACGAACCCGGCAGCATGGAAACTGGCGGACACAGAGAATATATCACACATGGGAGTTAAATACCGCCCAAAAAGCTTTGGTGCATTCTTTTAGGTTTCAATACTTAGATCAACTTAAGTTTCTCTTCCATGATGTTTACCTCATTGTAAGTCTCGCTGAGCGTTTGTGGCCAGAACGCAACACTTTTCAACTTTCAGTGAACGGGATGACGATCACCTTATGTGATGTGACGAACATATTAGGGTTACCTATTATAGGTGATGCCATATATTTCAATCAGTAGTTTGCTGCATCCGATCTGATCAGGCGCTATCTAGGTATTATGCCTCCATCGGATATAGGAGGTAGCAGTTATATCAAATTGACATGGCTTCGTGGAACTTTATGTATATAGATCGCATCATCGACAACGAGGTGGTTAACGTAGATGATACACGGGTATGTATTTTAATTAATACTCTTTTGTAAAGGCTTAATTTAGTATTTAGTAACATCTCTATTTTTAGATTATTCGATGTACTAGAGCGTATTTGCTCTGTTTGTGTGGTGCGATTCTATTTTCTGACGCATCGGAAAATATGGTCAATGTGAGACTTATACTATTCTTAGATGATTTGACCAAACCTGCTGGTCATGCATGGGGAGCTACTACTTTAGCATATCTCTATGCAATGTTGATCGAATTTGTGACTGAGACGGCTCGCAAGAGTATTTGCGGATGTATTCACTAGTTCAGGTAAATCTTTAATATTTGTGACTTTATGTCACGATCCGCATCCTAGGTAGGGGCACAAGTGCGTAACAGCGCCCAGCCTACACCGTAAAAATAGCATAGAATGCTGTAGGTCTGCTAGCTAACAAACAGTATATAATAACCTATCATCTCCGCACGAAGGATATAATATGAAATACTGATAAACTCAATCATAATCTAGAAGAAAGAATCATGGTACGAAAACTAGATAGATATAAACCACAAAGTGCAATATTTTAGCTCAACACGAGAAAGAGAGTCACAAAGTAATATGGTTATACAATTCCAAAATATAATATCATAAGCATAAGTAGCAAGCTGGAGACAAAGTCCAGTCCAAAATCTACTATAACTAAACTAAGCTAGAGGCTCATCGGGCGGAGCTAAGCCCTGCTGAACCAAGGTCTCCAAGTCTATGCCCACTACGTCATCCGGACCGTCACTACCAAAATATGTCGATTTAGCGACGGCTAGATCCGTCGCTATTTCGTCGACAATTTGCAATAGCGACCGATCACTGACGGATCTTGGTCAAAATAATCCGTCGGTAATCGGCTCGTCGCTAATAATGATCCGTCGCTAAGTAGTCGTCAAGCGACGGATTAGCGATGGCTTTTCATCGTCACAATACGATGCTTTAGCGACGACTTTTCGACGGTCTTTCGTCGATTTCAAGTATTAAATACTGAACTGTGTAGAAGCTAGCGACGGATAATTCGTCGGTAAACCGTCGTAACAGCGTATCAGAGTGTATCGTTCCGTCCTTCCGTCGAATGCCGTCGTTAACAAAGGACAAATTAGCGACGGAATACAGACGGATAATCCGTCGACCACGTTCTGGAAATGCTTGGCATTTCTAGAACCATGGCGATGGATACGTCGTCGCTACTCCGTTGCTCATCCGTCGACGAAGCGACGGACTAGTGACGGATAATCCGTCGCCATTGTTCTGGAAATGTCATGCATTTCTAGAACCTTGGCGACGGATGGTCCGTCGCTATTCCGTCGAACTATGTATTTTCAGAACCTTGGCGACGGATGTTCCGTCGAAAGGTAGTCGGAAGATGGAAATATCCGTCACTAAGTGGTCACTAGTCCGTCGCTAACTGAGATTTTTTTGAAAAAAAATGCAGAGCCTTCCCTGTTCACACAAATATGCATAAACCAAACCAATATATAACGCACACCAATTATCCACCAATCACATAATGCACACTAATTATCCAACAATCACATAGACCAAATATATAGTGCACACCAATATAAAATTATCACAAATATTCTGAAATCATAAACTAATATCCGTCGCCAATAATCCAAAATTCCCACAAATATTCCCAAATTCTCACAAATATTCTAAATTTTCTTAATTACAATACTTTAAGGAGGAGGAGGAGTTCGATTGCCCGGTGGTGGTAATCCCTGCTGCGACCGACGAATATACTGCTCCACTAGGTACGATGGTAAGTCATCGTAGACACTGCTCGGAAGTCGGTGTAGCTGCTCTGGCAACATGAGATCAAGGAGTGCCGTCACAGTCGGAGGCGGTACCTAGAGGGGCAGCAGGGTTGGAAGAAAGATGACCGACGGAAGAAGGAACGGAGCAGCAGTCGACGGACCGGCACCAGTAGAAGACGGACCGACACCAGCAGCATACAGACCGGCAGCAGCAGATGGACGCAAAAGTACGTTGCAATTTGCTCCTGTAAGGACGACACCGTCTCGTGCAGCTACGTAAGCTGCGACCTAACATCATCGTCTGCCGGAGCCGCGGAAGGAGACGGTGTCGGTAGAAATCTCTACGTCGCCATGTACAACGGCCCTAGGGAGCCGACTCCGTACAGGTACCCTTTCTTAAAGCTGCCGACGGTATCTACGAATAAGTCATTGCGAGCGGCCAAAGAATAGGGCGTCTGGACGGGTGTCGTTTCACCGATATCCTCGGCCTCAGTTAACTGAGCCCGACTAAGGGCCTCACGATACACAGCCTATCAAATGAATGTATTTTATTATAAGATTTACCTAAGTTGTAATCTAAATCCTATGTTTCACTAAGCTAAGTGTGAATCCTAAGTTTACCTAAGTTATAGTCCGAATACTTTTAATTATAACGTAAATCTCATAAACATAAGTACTTACATCAGTCTCCTTGGCCCTATCATCGACGAAGCTCCCGTCCTTCCGTCTCTTGTGCGTATGCTGGAAGACGTCATGCATGGTGATCGCTGGTGGGGTCCGATAGCGGAACGGATCCGCTAGCAGATCCAGACTCATGCCTCGATGAAGTAGTCGATCGACGGCAGGATGTGTCTGTGCCCGGGGTACTCTCCGGGTCGGGCTCGCTGGATGGGGTCACATCCCGGGAAGATTGAATGCGATCACGACCACCAGCACCACTACGACCATGACCACGACTACCACCAGCGCCAGCACCAGCACCACGACCACTACCAGAACCACGACCACGGCCAGCCATCATGACCTGTAAATAGAACACATAAACATAATTAGCAATATAAAAGTGTAAATGAATATAAAATTCTAAACTAAAATATACATACCACCAGTAGGGAGACGAGTGTCGCCGCGACGAAAAAGACTAGGAGTGCCATCTGCAATAAGTAAATAATTGAATGAAAAAAACATGAATTCACGTAATTACTTTTATGAGGTCAAACTTAATTCACGTAATTGGAAGTGTTTTTAATATACAACAATATTTAACCTAATCATCGTCTTCGTTCTCATCCTCAGCCTCGTCTTCATCATCATCCTCCTCCTCATCCTCATCCTCATCGTCGATTTCATCTGTATCCTCATCCCCATCAAATTCGTCTTCTTCTTCCTCTTCTTCTTCTTCTTCTTCTTCTTCTTCTTCTTCTTCTTCTTCTTCTTCTTCTTCTTCTTCTTCTTATTTTGTCTCAATATTTGGGACAAGACGCCTCTTTTTCCCCTGGTTGACAGCTAAGTCTTGTGTATCAACCTCTTTCTTCCTTCTATTTTCCTCAACAATATCTTCAACATCCATTGTATCCGAGTGTTGTCCCAAGTATTAGGACTTTTCGATCTGGTCCTCTTGGTATGCTGGGTCTCCAACGTTGAATGTATTTCTAGATTTAATCTTGCATACTCCCCACCAGTCAAATCGATCTCTACAATGCCTTAGGGTAGCTTGTATAGTAGACTTGAACAGCCTGATTTGCTATTGCAAATGTATCGGACCCTCTATACCTCCTGCGATGATTTATATCGACAAATTCAAATTGTTTATCGATTCTCCAACCGATATTTGGTGTCATATCGAACCACTCACATTTGAACATCAAATATGCATATCATATGGGCCAGTATATTGTAAATCTACAATATTCCGAAGCACTCCATAATAGTCAAAGTCCGGTTCGTCGTCATAGATGGTGCCTCTTATGCAAACACCGGAATCCTTGGTACTGATGCCGTCATTAATAAATTCGACATTTATAGCATTCTGAGTTACCTTAAACCTGAAGCCATTAATGACATAGCCTGGCCAAGTCTTTGTTTGCCTCTTCGGTCCCAATGCTAGATAACGAACACTCTCATTAGTGAGTGTTGTTTCAGGCAATAAAACCTGTAAATAAATATTTATAATTTAAATGTTTTAGATTATATATTTCTAATCTCAGTTACTTACGTATTTTATAAGAATATATAAAATCAACCTCAATTATAATCTCAGTTACTTACATATTTGCGAAACCATGACGGAAATGTACAATCAACCACTCTTTGAAGTCTCTCATCTGTAATATCGGGTGTCCTCATTTGACTTCATCTCTAAATACACTATTAGAGAAAATAAGAATATATAAGTGTAGTCACTTATTTCATCAAATTCGAGATTATAACGAGTGCAAGTGTACTGACTTACTTCTCCAAATCTCTCACTTCTTGTATGTCACAGTTTAACAAGACATATCGATGAGCGGCATCATACTCGTCGTCAGTCAACCACCGTTTTTTACTAGCCCCAACAAGCTTGCCCCTTACATTGAATATACCTCCATCCTCAACGTCCTCGTCATTCCTTTGAGGTCTATTTCGATTTGTCTTAACATGAGTATTGAAATAAATGGAGCAGAAGTTTGACACCTCTTCGATAAGATATGCTTCGCATATCGAAGCCTCTATATGAGCCTTGTTGCCAACTTTCTTCTTTAGATGGTGTAGGTATCTAGAGAGATAAATTATCTTGAGAATTAAGAATTAATTTTAAAACCCACTGAAATTCAACTTAAATTATATCGATTTTTATGTACCTTTCAAATGGGTACGTCCATTGGTAATGAACAGATGCACAGACACGAGCTTTATATGCTAGATGAATCGGTAGATGCTCCATGCTGTCGAAGAAGCCAGAAGGAAATATTTTCTCCAAATTGTAAATTGTTAAGATAATCTTCTCCTCAAGTTTAACCATGTGTTGCACAGTCAACTTAGTTGAACAAATATCCCTAAAGAATATAGATAGTTCGGCCAACGGAACCCATACAGCAGAAGGCAACAACTCTTTCAAAGCAATAGACAGTAATCTTTCCATAAACACGTGGCAATCAAGACTCTTCATTCCCGTTAGCTTACGTTCATTGAGATCAACGCATCTAGACAAATTCGACACATAGCCGTCGAGAAATCTTAAAGTAGATACCCACTTGCAGATTATTAATCTATTTTCCTTGCTCAATGTGTATTGTGCTATCGGCTTAGTTATTTGTCCACTAGCTCCCCTTTGTATCAAGTTTAGATAAGGACGCTTGCATATCTCGGCAATGTCTTATCTTGCTTTTGGATTGTCCTTCGTCTTTCCTTTAATATCTATGACGATATTGAAGACATTATCGAACACATTCTTTTCGATATGCATAACATCAAGATTATGCCTTATAAGATTATCTTTCCAATAAGGCAAGTCCCAAAAGATACTCCGTTTGGTCCAGTTATGGATTTGTCCGAACCCATCGACACGATTGTTCGGTGGATCTTCCATTACAGTGGGCAAGTCTTTTACATCTTCCCAAATATTGTATCCTGATAATCTGGCAGACGGATGAAAAAATTCTTGTTTTCCAGCTCTGAACGCGTCCTTGTTCTTTCTCCAAGGATGACTCGCAGGCACAAATCGACGATGACAATCAAAGAAAGAAGTTTTTTTTCTATGCTTAAGGCGGAACGCCTTACTATTTTACATGTATATCGGACAAGACATGGTGCCGTGAATACTCCATCCCGACAGCATATCGTATGCGGGAAAATCATTGATTGTCCACATCAGTGAAGCTCTCATCTGAAAGTTCTATTTCCTGGAAATATCATAGGTCACGACGCCGATCTCCCACAGCTGTTTCAGCTCATCCACCAATGGCTGTAAATATATATCGATATTCTTCGTCGAATTTTTGGGACCCGGTATGATAGCTGTCAAAAATATATAAGGAGTCTTCATACACATCTACGGTGGCAGATTGTAAGGGGTCAGAATGACCGGCCAGCAGGAGTATTGAGATCCCGACTGCCCGAAAGGGGCGAAGCCATCAGAACATAGCCCCATGCGTACATTTCTAGGCTCTGCAGCAAAATCTGGATGAAGAAAATCGAAATATTTCCACGCCTCTCCATCCGAAGGATGTGATAATTATTCATCATTCTTTGTGCATTCTTCGTTGTGCCACGTCATGTGTTCTGCTGTATTCTGACACATATACATCCTCTGCAAGCGCTTCGTGATCGACAAGTAATGCATATACTTGTAAGGATGTCGTTTTCTAGTTGACTTTCCTTTTCCTCTGACTGGCTTGTAACGATCCACATTACATAAGCTACAACTTTCTATATCCTCGTTCTCCTTGTAGTACAACATACATCCGTTGCGACAACAATCTATCTTCTCGTACCCCAGTCCCAGTTGTCGGACCATCATCTTCGACTTGTAGAAGTTTTTTGGAAGCTCTTTTGATTTCTTCGGTAACACCTCCTTGATTAGTTGTATAATTCGATCATAGCAAGTTTGTGGCAAGTTAAAATTGGACTTTATGTTCAACAACCGCATCGTCACTGACAGTACAGAATGTGGCTCACAACCAGGATATAAATAAGTTTCAGCATCCTAAAACATATCATAGAACTCCTTCGCCTCGGGATTAGGATCCTCCAGATCAAAATTAGGCCCTGCCGTATCGTACACCATATCTCGTGCAAGGTTCTGCAGGTCTCCATAATCAACAGAGCATTCGTCGTCTTCGACGACAAAATTCGTTGTAGCATTATCATCAAAAGCATAAGTAGCAACATTCACAACCTATCTTTTCGCATATAGTTCACCTTGCGATGACCACAGGCTGTAATCACGTACGAAACCCTTACGGGTCAAATGATCTCTTACACTCATCACTTCTTCGTAACGTCTATTGCGACAATTACGACATGGACACTTGATTTTGTTACCGTCTATATACTGAGCTTTGCTCATAGCATACTTAAGAAACACTTCCACGCTTGCCTGAAATTCGTCACTCACACCTATTCTGCTCTCGTGTTGTCGTTTGTACATCCATGTACGATCAATAAAATAATGATCTATCACAGATTGGATGTGAAAATCTGTATAGTAAGACAAACTAAACAAAATTAATATATAATCATGTAACTAGTGGATCTGCTGGTATATAGGCCGGATGTACTTAGTATCGATCGCATCAGACTAGTATCGATCTATAGGTTTGGTATAGGCCGTATCAAATTGGTATTGACCGTAGCGAATTGGTATCGTCCTATCCGATATGTATCGGCCGTATAGCTAGGATTCGTACCGAATCGATAAGGCCGGTTCGAATCCTAGCAATACGGCCGATACATATCGGATATTACGATACCAATTCGCTAAGGTCAATACCATCCGATACGACCTATACCAAACCGATATACCGATACTAATCTGCTACGATCGATACTATGTACATACGGATACCGATATCGATACCGATATTGATAGTTTGATACCGATACCGATAGTGCGAGTTCGATACCGATAGTTCGATACCGATACCGATAGTTCGATAACGATACCGATAGTCTGATAGTCCGCTAGCGATAACATAGATCGATACCGATACTGATAGTTCGATACTGATAGTTCAATACCGATACCACTAAGTCCAAATGATTTCGCTTAAGCGTCGAGCATGTTATACTACGGTTCAACTTGACGAGTCAGTATATATATATATATATATATATATATATATATATATATATATTTTATATATATATATATATATATATATATATATATATAATTCATGGTTTAAAGTATCGGCCGATACCGATCCGATACGGCCGATACCGATACGATTTGGCATGTTCCGATCTGATACCGACCGATTCCAAATATTGACCGATGCCGACATTGGGGGTCTTCGTTCCGGTCAATTCGACAAAGAAAATTAAACAACATAGGAATAGTCCGATACCGATTCCGATACCGATATTGTGAACCTAGGTTGAAAGCATAATAAGGTTGTAAAAGCATGTAAAAGAATCTGATACTACCGATAATTATTTGTTTTCCAATACCAAAAAATCCGATACTCCGATCCGAAACTGCCGATACTACCGATATCGCCGATACCAATACTCATAGGAAAAGTCCGATACCGATTCCGATACCGATACTTTGAACCTTGATATATATATATATATATATATATATATATATATATATATAGCTAAAATTAACTAACTAACATTTACTAGTTAAATAGCATAATGCTAACTAAAATTAACTAACATTTACTGTAACCCTTCTTCCCAGAATTTTGATAATATTTTTACTTATTTATTTGAATTAAATGGTGATTTTAGAGTTTTTATAAATAATTATTTAATTAATTATTACGATGGATGACTTTAGCCATAGTGGAGTTTTGGGGTACAAGGTGACTAGAAATCGTGGAACGGATAGTGCAATAGCGTGCTTAGACTAGTGTATTAGTCCTGATAGGGGAGGACGAGCCATATTGATGTCCTAACTAGGAAAACCAGGCCAAGTTGCGACTTAACCCTTGCCGAAGTTTTATTTATTAATTAATTATATTATTGAGTTTAGGGATACCGATTATACCATTTTAGCCCGGACTGGACCAGAACTGAGCCTAAGCCCATGTAGTCATGCGGCACGTCCAATGACAATCGCGTTAAGGGAATTGGTAAGAAGGTAGTGTATTTTGTTTTAATGATTTAATGAATATTTTTAGGTATTCATAAGTAACTATTATAGATATTATTATTAGTTGATATTCAATGACACTTGTATAAAGGGGTGTTTGTGCAATTTGGGATTATTAGACTGCACAAATGGTATACATATATACACCAGTATTGTTTTACGGAATTTCATTATTATTATTATTATTATTATATTATTATTATTATTATTATTATTGGTTATATTATATTGGCAAATATTATTATATATATATATATATATATATATATATATATATATAAGGGTCTACCCTAGGAATATATATATATATATATATATAATATATATATATATATATATATAAATATATATAAATATATATATATATATATATATATATATATATATATATATAAATATAAATATATATAAATATAAGGGTCTACCCTAGGAATATATATATTATATATATATATATATATATATATATATATATCTATATATATATATATATATATATATATATATATATTTTTTTTTTTTTATATATATATATATCTATATATCTATAAGGGTCTACCCTAGGAATATATAGCATTGGGGTTTATTTTAGATTTTATAGAAAATATTGTATAAGATATATATATATATATATATGTATATATATATATATATATTCAATGGCATATATTTACATATATATATATATATATACATATGTATATCAATATATGCATTAGGCTATATAGGAATCAACACTGTTCCTAAGTGGACCTAAGTAAACCATTGAGCAGCAACCGCCCCTATATTCGAGCCAGACTGAATAAACAGGTCGGCCAAACATCCCAAACCGCGCGTGGGCTTCTCCCCAACCGCCCAAAGCTGAAACCCGAGAGCCAATCCCAGGCTGAACGCCCAATGCCCGACCCGAACGAAGGAAACCGCGCGTATATAACCAAGAAATTGAGAGAACCTAAAACCCTAGAGCCACGCACCATCCTTCGTCACCTGGGCGGCAACCCGCCGCCGGCGCCACTGCCGTGCACGGCCGGGGTTGGCCAAGAACGCGTGCGCACGACCTAGTTTGTCCAAAAGCGACAGCAGCAGCGGAGTGAGTTCGCAGCGAGGATTCTTCGTGCATGATAGGTCGTTTTTCGAGGCGTCGCTTCGGGTGCGTACACAACATATAGGACGGTAAGCTTATTTTCATAGGCCCTAGGTTTTTTGAGAAGTCGACGTCAAAACTGACGAATAACCGTACAAAAACAGAACACTAGTACAGTCCAGTCACTCGACTTGGAGGGCAAATTTCTGCCAAGCCCTAGCAATTTTTAGAAATCTAATTGAAGACTGTCATAGAAAACCTATAGGGCTTCAATTCCCTTTTTGTGGAATCGGATTTCGTCGATTGTGCATCGAGAAATCGGATTCCGAATTTGGCAAAAAATCTGTTTTAAAATAGTAAAAATATTAAAAATCTCTCGATACGACGTGCGTCCCGCCAATCCGGGCAACGTGGTCGCGAACCGAAAGCATCAAAAGGTGCATAACGGCTTCGTGGTCGTGTGGGCTTTGACGGAATTCAAATTGGTTGCGTATGCGCGACGAATTTGATACGTATCCGTCAAAATTTACCATATCGGCCTCTGTGCAAATTTCTCAATTAGTTTGTATACGCTCGTCAGATCGAGATGAAACTTGTGCCAACATGACCGTATCATTTTTCTGGTCCTGTATGCCAAGTTTGGTCCAATTCTGAGACAGTTGATCGGATCGTCGTTTTACGGGCCCCACGGTCCGACTCAACGGGCGATTTTGTGCACGGGTCGCCGGAATCCAACTCTGGACATACGGTTGGATTCGTATCGGTAAACTGAATTCGTAGACATGTAGTTTGACAACTTTAGAGACCATTGACTCTGGCACATTTTTTGGTGCAAAGCGGGTCCAACGACGGATACCGTTTTGACCTAAAATTACCAGTTTGCCCCTGTGTCCAGAATTGGACTTAAGGACAGGCAATCCTAGCTAATTTGACTATTCTGAGAAC
Source organism: Iris pallida (assembly GCA_029216955.1). Classification (NCBI taxonomy): domain Eukaryota; kingdom Viridiplantae; phylum Streptophyta; class Magnoliopsida; order Asparagales; family Iridaceae; genus Iris; species Iris pallida. Next base: position 24,393 of record JANAVB010013368.1, read on the forward strand.
AATAGTAATGTTTATTTCAGCTTTCGGGGACTGTTGTACGGGTTTTGACTATTGTGGCACATTGAGTAGTTCAGACTGTCGGTTTCACCAGCAGAGGACCACAGGCGAGTCCAGTTTATTGTCTGCATTTCGATATTGATCTTTACTATATTTTATTGATTGGACATTGGTTATGTGATTTTTATACTCTATTATAAATTGTTGAGTCGGAAATGAGAAGTACCAAGGATGTGTGATCCGACCGTAGACAATGTTTATTTTCATGCAGTAGACCTCGTAGACAGTGCTTATTTTTCTGCAAGTAGACCTCGTAGACAGTGCTTATTTTTCTGCAAGTAGACCTCGTAGACAGTGCTTATTTTTCTGTAAGTAGACCTTGTAGACATTGCTTATTTTTCTGCAAGTAGACCTCGTAGACGGTGCTTATTTTTCATGCAAGTAGACCTCGTAGACAGTGCTTATTTTTTATGCAAGTAGACCTCGTAGATCGTGCGGTGTAGTGTCTCAGACTGATCACATATCAAAGGTATTTCTAACAGTTGGGGAAAGTAGTTTGTGTCTATTTATTTGCTATTGGTTTTCCGTATTTCCTGTTTATTTTCAAAAACATGTAATTGATGTCTAACCTCTGTTGTATAATCATTTTCTTTATTTGAAATTGCATTCAGTGAATTGTGCTCGTTCCATTCCTGACTGAAAACCATATTTTTCAGGTTAGCCGTGGATTCACTTAGCATGGTAAATATGGGTGTACTTGCAGCCGAAGCCTAGAGACTAGCTAGATAGTTGAGTTGTAGTCATTATATATTTGTACAAGTTTATATTTTTCTACAAATGTAAAACTTGTGATCATTGTAAATTAAATTAATTTTGTGAATGAGCAATACTTGTGATTTTGAGCATTGTGGCTATACAACGTTCTACCGCCGACACTGCGGCGTAGGCTGGCTTGGACACGTCTCATATCCGTTTTAAAAAAAAACGGGTGCAGGTCGTGACAAGTTTTTGTGGTGGCCCATGCAGGTCTGCTTTCGCAAATCATGCGAACTCGTGATAGTACTTAAGTTAGTCGTACTATTGCGGGCCTGCGACTAGGAAATTCTCATTCACGAATTAGAAATTAATTTAATTTAAGAAGAATGACTAGGACTAGCTGTCTCTTATACAAATTTACCGATGGGTATCTAGGCCATGCAATTTAGATGAGGAGTTATTAATTTTGATAGTTTGTCAGATCCCATAGGTACACTATTACCTCTTGATTTGACGATATGATCCAATGTAGATAGGTTATTCACTTGATGAGACAGGGCTTCATTGAATTAACGATCTAACCTTGATGAATTGTGCAAATCCTTCTTTTTGTCTCTTAGATATCATCCGCATATCTTAGTCGAATTGCCTGTGTAGTTTCTATTTGCCCTAGAAATTATTATTTTGTATAAATTCTGATTATTGTTATTCCCATACGAACCTCGAGTTAGTTTCGATTCAAGTTTTTCCCCATGGTTTGAATACACATGAAATAGATATTAGAATGATTATATTTCTTTTGTCTTCATTCCTCCCTGTTAAATCTTTTATTTTAAGGGTTATGACTGATAGGACAACCACTTACGCTTCATTTCATAATCAACTTGTTTAAATCTCTAGAAGCTCATAAATTCTTACAGATATAGTTAAAGAAATGTTAGTTAACTCATAATGGCAGGACAGCAGCGCACTGTCGTCATTAAATTAAATTATGGAGACTATGGATTCACTATAGCCAGCAGCGCACTGGCGAGGCATGACCCCTAGAGTGAAATTAGTTTAGGAAAATATTGGTTATAAAATATTGCTAAAACTATGGCTAGAGGAGCTCTTTGATCGTAGTTACCCTTGAATCAATATTGAGTAGAGTTAAGAAGTGTTCAATTTTGTATCATGTTTGAGTTATGAAACCAAGGGTTTACCATAGCCAAAGTATACGGGCGGGGCATAATCCTCGGTGAAATGACTTCAGACATGATTACAAGTTCATGATACTATAGAGGATAGGATATGCCCTGTGTGTCTTATAAGATCCAAAACCAATACTAGTGAAAGTTCTGTGAGTTGGATAGCGTGTCCCCCAACCTAGTATTTCATGGTCCTTGTGATCGATCTATTGGCAAGGTAATTGATTGACGCTAATAGGTTTACCTAGAATATAGAATTTAGAAGTCCATAACCCATTAGTTGACCAAGGTCTTATGAATAAGAAGATAGTAGGATGACCGAATAAGCAAGAACACCATGTGAAGGTTGATTCTCGCAAAACTCGAACTACTTATGCCTTCTTTCAAAAATCTTGGATACTTGTAATTTGACTATTTTGACCAATGTTGCTATCACAGCCTAGTTTTGCAAGCTCACTCTGTTCTCGAGCTTGATTCAAGACATATGTTTATTGGGGACGCCTACTAACATGTTGTCTAATCGGAATCGATGTATTACGGTCTGATCAACCGTAGTGCACTTGGTTCGCTCTCTCTTTGATTAACCTACGTGGATTGAGATATCATGGTATCTATGATCTCATCCGCGACTGCTTGACAATTACTCTTGAATTATATGTTCGCCTTGAATCACAAAATTGTGTTCAGTAACATCTCCCTTGAACTCTTTATTATTTTTTTGGTCTTTCACTGATTTGGAAAGACGAGAGCTCATAATTGGTAGAGCGATACAGAGTATCCCCATGGCTATGATAGTTGTATACACAAGTGTAGCTACCATCGGTCAGCCATGTGATTGAGTTACTCGTTCTCCTCTCGACCCTCAAACTACTATTGGAACCCTCTAGCCACCTGAATTTGAGAACGATTAGGGTTTTACCCTTAGTCAAGATGCCAACCTAGGAGGACTATCTATTCTCAAGAAAATAATTTATTGTGAGTCTCTAATTTATTGTTTGAAGCTTGTTTTAACTAGCAACCCTTAAGCCCATACCCCTAGAACTCTTGTGACAATAGTCTGGCAGGCTTAACACAAACAGAAACTCACGACTCAGTGTTAGAAATCTTTGCGTAGATGTGCCTTAGAGTTGGTTAACACGTCGATAACTCTAGTATACTGTGGATGAGTAGATCATTCTATCGACCATGTATCATTGTACACACTCGTTTTCCATTTAATGAGGAACGATCCTTGACTCGACTTATAACTACCGTACCCCGTTACACCGTGCCTGATTCTTTATTAACAAGAGTTGAGGTACAATATCCGGACTTTGAAATTCTTCTAACCACATTATTCCAAAAACCATGTCCTATTTCTAAGGTGGGTAGACTGTAAGCCTTCTAATTTTTTTGGGATATACGAGGATTACTGATTGATTAGAATGATTTACATGAGGGTGATAATTAGTGTTGTAGGACCGTTGAGCACCTCTAGAGGGGGGTAAATAGAGTGTGTGTGTGCAGCGGTAAATAATCACCAATTAAAACTTTAAACTATGACAGTGAAATAAGAGACAGTAAATATAATGCAGCAAGAGATAGAGAATTCAAACTCAGTGACACGACGATATATACTGGTATCCCTCTAAGAGGACTAATCCAGTCTCGAGTACTCTTGCTCGATGTTAATCCACTATGGCACAAGCTTTAACTGAGAGCTTGCAGTCTCTTACAATACCGTACTTGGTGACAAGTGCACGACCGACTTCACAACACCGTGCTTGGTGACGAGCGCACGACCAGCTCCACAACAAGAAAAGTTGCTGAACTTGGAACGACCTCTTTACAACTCTTGGAATACCAAAAGACTCTAAATCAACTTTGATATTACTGGCTTTTGGCTAAGAGGTGTATAGGTATGATTTGAAAATCTTGGATCGTTTGAAAACACTTGAATAGTAGAAAAGAGAAGATGAAGAGTGAATGAATGATTTGAAATGAAAAGTTCTTCTCTATTTATAGGTGTTTTCTGGGACCGAACTCGGACAGAGTTCGGGCAGAGTTCGAATGCAGATATATCGTAAAGAGACGTTGCTCGCAGATTTGGAGGCAACAAAAGTTTGAATACAAGCTGACCGAACTCGGACAGAGTTCGGTCCGAACTCGGGCCAAACTCGGTTATGAGTTCTGTCAGGAGATTTTCGAAATATTTTATCAGAAATTGTTTTCAAAGATATTTTGTAAAAAGATATATGAGTGGAAATGGGTAGGCTTTTTAGAATGTGGACTGGGATAACCCTAAGCCAGTATTACCAAAACTGAATTTATAAAATAATTCCTAGACTCAATAAAATGTAAAATACAGAATAAAATATAAAATAAGTCATCTTCAAATTTGATGATGTTGATGCTTCGTTGATGCAGTACAACGTCCGTTGAAATTGATTTCATATATCCTGAAATGATTAACAGCAGTTTGTATATTTTGTGTATTGACTTAAGTGCATGTTGATTATCGAAATCGTGTGTGACCATGGAATAGGCCAACAATCTCCCCCATTTTGATAATTGACAAACTTGAGTCTATACCAAAATATATCTTAAAAAATATAACAAAATACAAGTACCTGAATAAATGAGATGGTTGAGTTTGTTTTTGGATTTCTACTCTTTTTGGTATATGTGTACTCTTTTTCTCCCCCTTTGTCAAATAGTAAAATGACTTGGCTCCCCCGTAATGTATGAAGCCAACAATAGACAACAAAAGACAAAATGAAGCAAAAGAGACATGATCACAGCATAAAACAACTACTATGGAAAGAAAATGCTGGAAATAAAGTACTAGAAATGTCATACTAAAAGTGCTGAATACAATCGTCAGAAAATGTCTAACTAATGAGTTTAGACATAAAAAGAAAAACTACATCAAAGCATAAAGATCATCATCTAACAAGTATCCACTATCCAAAAGATGAATCCGCGTCACATAGTGGGGTCGTCAGCACCAGGAGCCTCTGGAGGAAAGTAGGCTACAGTGGGGTCGAAGTGCTGGAAGGAAGCCTCATCTGTGAACCGAGGACCCGGAAAGCCTGGGTGAGGCAGGATGGTGATCGGATGGACCGGATCGTGGGCTAGGCTATAGTGGAGGTCAGCAATGCCATTCTTCAGCACCTGAGCCTGAGTGATGCGTCAGAACTTCGAATCAAGATAACTTTGATGACATTGCACAGATATAGCAACAAAATCATCAAAGCGCTGATAGAAAGCCAGATCAAATCCCAGGACAGGGGCTGGAGCAGGAGCAATATCATGAATCTCAACGTCAGCAGCTGGAGCAGGATGAGCTCCAGGAGGCAGAGGTGGAGCAAGAAATCGGCACGATCTGGTAAGCTCGATAGGAGTGGAGAAGAATGCACAAGTCTGAAGATCAATCTCAAAATGACGAAAGATAGACGCCAAGTGCATAGGATATACCATATTCCTTCCTGCATTTCTGCAGTTCAGCATCCAGGACATCATGGTTTTTGGGATAGAGAATGGAATGCCAAAATAAATGTGGTATAAAGCAGAGAGTTCCAAGAAGGTCACTTCATATGTGGATCCTTTCTTTGGAAGGAGTACAGAGAAAATCATGCGATAAAGTTCATAAAAAGATTGGTTCAAATGCTTTGAATAAACCCTACGAGGAACAGGGTTTGGATGACAAATAAGTTCCCTAAAAGAGGCTAGGGTAACATCAGCAGGGAATTGGACATGGGTTATGTCAACCAATGCTTCACCAAGATCAGGAACATGGAAAAATTTACTGATATCGGTAGCACTAAATTCTAATTCTTGTCCAGCAACACAAGAATAGAAGTTTCCGTTAGGTTTTACTTGCAAATTGCAGTAAAATATTCGGACAACATTATCAAAAATATTTTCTGCTACCTCGAAAAAGTCTCAGTAGCCTAAGTGATCAAAAGTAGGAGCATATTCATTAAATATGGTAAAGTTAACAAAAGCTCCATTGCAAATCTTACGGCCAGAAAAAGAATCGAACCAAAGATCAGAAAACTCTTTGTCCGAAAACAAAGTAGAATTATAGTCTTCTGCATCTATTGGTTGTGCTGGACTAAATAGACTAGCAGGTGTATAATCAGAAGAGGAGGAGGCACCTTGGGAACATGTTCCTCTATGACATTTAGGAGCCATGGAGATAGAAGAAAAGAAAAAGGAATACCTTTTTGAGAAAGGAGGAAGATGAGAATATTGAATACACCCACCAGATCTCTTAGATTCCTTGCTAGGATGGAGGAGGAAGATCTTTTAGGGAGGAAGGAGAAGTTTCCACGAGTTGGTGTGTTGAAAAGATGATTGAAGGAGGTGAATTTATAGGGTTTAAAGTCGGCTGTTCGGTTCTGGAATCAATACAGCGCCGATCGAACTCGGTCCGAATTCAGTCCGAACTCGGTCAGAGTTCAGCCCGAGTTCGGTCACTTGTATTCCCGAGACAATAAATGCAGTTCTGGTTAGTTAAAAGTAATTTTTATGACTTTTGACTCTAGTATTTAATAACGAACTCTATTTATGGGTTAACTGTAGGGGTTGTCCCAGCTAACGGAGGTTCACCGGGGAACTCTTAAGTACTGCTTCGCTTCGACCGTAGTCGTGGTGACAGACATACCCTTTTAGGTTTGTACCCAAAAATAATTTTTGTTAAATAAATTTTAAAGTTGCAAGTCATAAAATTAATTTTAATTGCCATATTACATTATGAATCTGAAAATTCAAGTATACCGAGCTCACGCCTCATTATGTTAAAACGGTCTTCAGCCAATGGTTTTGTGAATATGTCTGCTAGTTGATGATCTGTGTCAATAAATTCTAAGCAGATATCCCCGTGTTGTTGATGATCACGAAGAAAATGATGTCTTATCTCTATGTGCTTTATGTGTGAATGACAGATAGGGTTCTTAGTCAGATTAATAGTGCTAGTGTTATCACAATAAATAGGAACTTTAGTGTAGTGCAGATTGTAGTCTTCTAAGGTTTGCTTCATCCACAAAATCTGAACACAACAACGTCCTACGGTGATATACTCAGCCTCAGTTGTTGATAATGCTACTGAATTTTGTTTCTTGCTAAACCAAGAGACTAAGGCCTTTCCTAGGAAATAACATGTACCGCTGGTACTTTTATGGTCCACTTTGCATCCTGCAAAATCTGCATCCGAGTAACCTATCAGGTCAAAGGATTTGGTTTTAGGATACCATAAGCCGACTGTAGAAGTTCCTTTAAGGTATCGGAAGATACGCTTAACGGCACTAAGATATGATTCCTTAGGATTTGCCTGATAACGTGCACAAATACAAACACTAAACATAATATCAGGACGACTAGCAGTTAAATATAATAAACTACCAATCATACCTTGCTACTTACGCTGATCAACAGGTTTGCCACTTTTATCAGTATCAAGCTTTGTAGATGCAGCCATAGGAGTCCCGATTGGCTTTACATTCTCGAAGTTGTACTTTTTCAGTATGTCCTTCGTGTACTTAGCTTGGTTGATGAATGTTCCTTTTGAGTGCTGTTTGATTTGAAGTCCTAGGAAGAAGTTTAGCTCTTCCATCATACTCATCTCAAATTCACTCTGCATACACTTAGCAAAATTTTGACAGAGTTTTTCATTAGTAGAACCGAATATTATGTCATCTACATAAATTTGCACAAGGATGATATCATCATTTAAGGATTTTATAAACAAAGTAGTATCAACCTTTCCTTTTAAAAATCCATTATCAAGTAAAAAGGTACTTAGGCGTTCATACCAAGCACGAGGTGCTTATTTGAGTCCATAAAGGGCTTTCTTAAGCTTGAAGACGTGATCAGGTTTTTGAAAATCTTCAAAACCAGGAGGTTGTTTCACAAAAACTTCCTCTTTTAAAAATCCATTTAAAATACGCTTTTCACGTCCATTTGAAATAATTTAAAATCATTAAAGCATGCAAATGCACAAAACATGCGGATGGCTTCTAGTCTAGCAACAGGAGCATAGGCCTCATCATAATCAATTCTTTTTTTCTTGATTATAACCTTGTGCCACTAGACGTGCTTTGTTGCGTAGAACTTGTCCATCTTCACTGAGTTTATTTTGGAACATCTATTTGGTACCAATTATCGATTGACCAATAGGTTTAGGAACGAGTTCCCAAACTTGGTTTCTCTCAAATTGATTTAGTTCCTCTTGCATGGCATGAATCCAAAATTCATCAGTAAAAGCATCATCTACATTTTTAGGTTCTATTTGAGAAATGAATGCTACATTTGCTGCTATATCAGAATCTTAAGAGATGAACGTGTACTTACACCTTTCGATACATCACCTATGATGAGTGTTTCTGGATGATCTGGCATGAATTTAAATGATTCAAACCTTTGGGTCAGATCTTTTACAACACTCTTCTCAGTCCTTGCATCTTGGGTCAGATCTTTCACAGAACTCTTCTCCGTCCTTGCATGTGTATCTTCATCATCACTGTCGCTAGATCTGTGACTATTTAACTCATCAAAAGTAACATTAACAGTTTCTTCAACAATCATAGATCTTTTATTGAAAGTTCTATATCCCTTACTCTTAGCAGCATATCCGAGAAATATCCCGTTATCTGCTTTGGAGTCGAACTTTCCCAAGTTATCCTTGGTGTTCAGGATAAAACAGCGACATCCAAAAACTTTAAAGTAAGAACTGTTTGGAATTCTTCCAAACCAAAGCTCATATGGTGTTTTCTTCGAGATTGGTCGAATTAACACCCTATTCAAAACATGACAGGCTGTACTAACAGCTTCTATCCAAAAAATATTTAGGAAGATTATACTGATTCAGCATGACTCTAGCCATTTCGCTTAGAGTACGATTCTTTCCGCTCCACAACACCATTCTGTTGGGGAGTTCTAGGACAAAAAAATTCGTGGTAATATCCACTATCATCACAAAACTTTTTGAAATCAGAATTTTTGAATTCGCCACCATGATCACTTCGAATACGAGTAATCATGAAACCTTTTTTGTTTTGTACCTTTTTGCAAAATATCTGAAATTCAAAAATTGCATCACTTTTGTTTGATAAGAATTAAACCCAAGTAAAA
>JANAVB010013369.1:0-40000 GCA_029216955.1 Iris pallida
ATATATAATATATATCTATATATATAATATGTGTGTGTGTTTGTGTGGTGTGTGTGTGGTGTGTGACGGTTAAATGGGTTGTGTTCAAGTCCAAACGACCGTTTGATCCTATGTGTCATATTTAGTAAACAACACATTTAATAGAGTAAGTGTTAACTGAATTAAAATAAGAAGATGAGTCGTTGCCTAACGGTTCCCATTACATTTCACTCCTTGAAGTATATCTCATTTACATTAGACGTTCGACGGCATTGGCCTATGTCATTCATTTTTGCCACTAAACACTCAATAACAGCATGTACGATCCCATGGTGGCTACTTGGACATGTTTGTCCGTGCTTGAAATTGTAATTGACCAACTTTGTTTCAGGTTAGTAAAAATAAATTATTTTTACTCCTCAATCGACTATAAACCTAATTTCACATTATCTTATTTAAAGCCTATTTGCTTACTCTATTCGTATATGTCTTTTAGGTGAGCTTGTCTTATGCTTGATTGGCATATTTACGGGACCCATGTTCTTTAACCTTTTTTTTTTTTTTGGAAATTATAATTTTGTTCATCACAATTAGGGATTCAAACATTGGATATCATTTGAATATACATTTCACATTATAAATAAGTTAATAATTAAATAAGACATTATGGTTTTAACTGTGTGAAATTCAGTGTATTGTTATATTTGTGGTATGTGTTACAGATGGATTTTGTTAGTATTGAATTAATCATGGAGGTAATTTAATACGATAAAAAGTATATTGGTGTGAATCAGTTTTCTTCGAGTTATGTAAGCTATAAAGTTAAAATATCGTAATAGTTTATTTTTTTAATTCCAATAAAATTATTTTTTATTAAGATTTATTTTTTTATTTATGGTGGACTCCATGTCGTTCATGGATTTGGACATCTCTCACGGATTCGAGAGCGACTCTTGAAATCAAGTAGATGTATAACATAAGTTTCAGCGACGTTGGTTATCTCCGCTTTGCTTCAACGTCATATATATCACCCTCCAACGAGTTTCAGCACATTATATCAAAAAAATCTCTTACACGAGCCTCCAACGATCTGTAGGAAGATACTTGTAGTATTTTCTACTCCTGTGGTATCAGAGCTTCAGCTATGTTCTGTCACGGTCAGCTCCAAATACTTTGATAATTGTACGTGAATACGTCCATATAAACTTAGCATCAAAGTAATCCACCAATTATAGTATAACAATAACATGATAATACCACGTCATCAAATAAACTTCATAGTACCATGCTCAATATATCAAAAGTATAACAATATGACATTGTCACGATCCGCTATCCAAATTGTTGGGCCGGGCCGAGTCATGTCCAGCCTACGCTTGAGATAAAGCGTAGTAAGCTGTTCTAAAGAACAAGTTAAGACTAAAATGTGCTAACAGTTCTATATGTATGAAGAGTAATAATGTCACAAACACAAAAGTCGTCTCGTATATCATAAGATCCAAGTACAAGTCCAAAACGTAAAACTGGATACAGGTCCAGTCACAAATACATAGTCTAATACATGACTACTCTCAAAAGTCCAAAGTAAATAGACAACTAGACGAGTTTCCCCGCAGGTACATCCTCGTAAGATAAAGCCTGGTCCTCGGCAGTAACTCCAAATATGAATCACAAAGCAACTCCTCCTCAGTAAGTATACCTACAACGTTATCCTGTCAGGATGGGAGCAAGTACTGATTCTAACAAACATATAATACTGATCATGTGATGGAAAGAAATAAAATGACATATCTTGTTTATCCAGTGTTAGATACATTTATCATGGCAATAACTATTTGTTTAAAGTTTAAAACTGTAGTAGGTGAGTGATCAGTCAATAGGTAATCAGGATGTACAGTGGTACATATCAATTTTTGAAGTGTACATATGTACCCTTAACGGCATCTGTGTAAGTCTATACATAAATGCGAGATCAGACATACGACAAAGTTACATATAGAATGTAACAGTGCTCGGTAAATACATACGGAGAAGGGGGACATGATCACGTACACTACTAACAGTTTCCCTTAACCCGTTGTTTAAACATGTGAGAGATATGAAAACTGTCCTAAGCATGGTAGAGACTGAAAGTAATACAACATGTGAAGTTTTAACTTGCTACCCCAAGGATCAGCATTTAACATGGTTGGAATTCACAGTCATTGTTATAACAGTATGTAAAGTTTGTAGAAGTACGTACTTGCCTTTAGCAAAGCAAAGCAGTGATAGAAATGCTATAGAAGCCTGGTGACTCGTCACTGTAGAAATAACACATAAACTTAGTTTTTATACTAAGTTAAACACTAAGACACTAGTTGTGTGATACGACTTTCTGACTGGACACCTAGCCAAAATGATGACTTTAGCATAGGAGACCAATGTGGGTGACACAATACCCAAACTAACTTTCTAGGGTCTTTACACTAGTGTGGGGGTGAGGTTCAATACGACCATAACTCAAACAACACAAATATTGCAAGTCGTAACTATTCAATAAATAAATCAACTGTACACTGTGTTCCAACAATTTTGAGATAGACAAATAGCTCAATTTTACATAAATAAAGTACCAAAATGATCCTTGTTAATTATAGAAATACTAATTTTTGGAATTTATAAACTTTCATAAATATTTATTAAAAATCAGCAAACATATGTATCCTGAAAATGAGTTTGTTTTCCTATTTTATAAAATACCAAAATACTTATTAAATGCTGGAAAAATTATAATAAATTAGCTAAATTAACATATTATAAATTAAATTTTTCCAGATTTTTACAGCAATTAAAATATATAAAATTCAAAGACAGCAAGTAACAATTTCTGGAAAATAAATAATTAATTATTTACTATTTTGTCCATGTATTCGAAATTGAACCGAAGTCCAGATGCAGGACCCAGAGCCATGAATAAAGTCCAATATGACTTGTACAGACTCTGAATATATTAGACACAATTGGGCCCAAAAATCCATGCTAGGTTTGGACATTAATTTGCCAGATGAATAAAATACAGGAATTTAATATAAATAATATATTTTTAAGTGGTAAAATATAGTCACAAAGTTATATAATAAAATAACTTGTGAAATTTTACATAATAATATTTAGCACTAAAAATTTGTATTTGAAAATATATACATAAGATACAACAAACACAATTATATATATATATATATATATATATATATATATATATATATATATATTATATAATATATATATATATAATGGATATATATGGATATATATATATACAAAAGAAAAGGAAAAAGGGGGGCTCGAACTCGGTCATAGAGAGGGGGGGGGGGGTTTAATTCGCGCCGCGCTGACCGTAGGCCAACTCGGGCTTGCTGTTAGGTAAGAAGGTTTAACTTAGTTTTGTTATGAATTAGGTTAATGGGTTTTAAACTCGATAACAGTCTAGTAAACCCGTTAACCCTTAGTATTGTGTCTTCGTGTCCTGACAGTTAAGGACACGAAGATACACGAGTCTCGTGTCCGGGTAATTCACGACATGCACGACACGAGTTTGCCGTGTCCAAGCTTACCACTAGAGTGTCGTGTCAATGCGAATTACATATGTTAAAATGAGACTAGAACGACGAAAGAGAGATGACACGTACGTGTCCGGCAAGCTGGGGGTTGTGGAGGGTGCTGGACGGCGGATGAAGCGTCGTGGCCGAAAGGGCGGCGCTGGACTCGTCTTGACGGGGCGAACTTGGTATGGTGGCGATGGTGGTGGAGGTAGCTGTGGGGTGGTGCTAGGGGTCGCCGGAGTTAGGGTTCAGCGAGAAAAAAAGGTAGAGATGGGGCTGTGGTGGTCGGAGAAAATAGACTAGGATGAGGGTTTGGGGGTCGGAGGCTATTTATAGGGAGATAGGGCGGTTGAAATTAGGGTTCGAATTAGGATTAGGATTAGGGTTACGGCGAGGGTTAGCGGGAACGATGACAGAGCGGCGGTCGTCGGGGGGGGTTGGGATTAGGATTTTGCAGAAAATCCCCCGAAGATTGGGATATTACACAAATGTCCACCGCCTTAGTTATGCAATATCAAATTTGCATGCAGACCCCCGCTATGGTTCTGTGCAAAATTATTTGCACAGACAATTAGGATTTTGCAAACAACACTTAAACAATTAAAACTATTACAAAATGATAAAATAAATCAATTAATTACAAAATAATATATTTTGATTTATAAATTATTTAAAACTCATTTAAAAATTCTAGAAAAATTCTAATAATTATATTAATTCATTTTAAATATATAAAAGCTATTAAAATTATAAAAATACTATTTTGAAATCTAGGGGCTTACAAATCTTCCCTCCTTGAAAAATTTCGTCCTCGAAATTTACAAGGATAGAAAACTCTACAAACATTCTAATATAGCAAGTAATGCAAAGAATGACTAAGGCTTATTAAGACTAACCTCTAAGGTATCAAGCGGGAACGGGTGGTTCCCTCGCAGGTTGTGTCACAATCCGCTACCCAAATTGTTGGGCCAAGCGAGATGTCCAGCCTACGCTTGAGATAAGCGTAGTAAGCTGTTCTAAAGATACAAGATAAGACAAAAATGTGCTAACAGTTCTATATGTAATAAAGAGTCAGAAAAGTTCCAAACACAGTCATCTCGTATATAAGAAGGTTCCAAGTACAAGTCCGAAATGTAAAGCTGGATACAGGTCCAGACACAAAATACATAGTCTAGTACATGACTACTCTCAAAAGTCCAAAGTAAATAGACAACTAGATGAGTTTCTCCGTAGGTCATCCTCGTAAGATAAGGCCTGGTCCTCGGTAGCAACTCCATAATAGGAATCGCAGAGCAACTCCTCCTCAGTAAGTATACCTATAACGTTATCCTGTCAGGACGGGAGCAAGTACTGAATCTAACACACATATAATACTGATTATATGATGGAAAGAGTAGAATGACATATCTTATTTATCCAGTTTAGATACATTTTATCATGGCAATAATTATTTGTGTTTATGTTTAAACTGTAGCATGTACGTGATCGGTCAATAGGTAGATAGGATGTACAGCGGTACATATCAAGTTTTTCTGGATGGCAGAATACGTTGCACGAACGACATCGGTGTATATCCATACACAAACGCGGAGATCAGAACATAAGAAAAGTTACATATAGAATGTTACCGTGTGCGATAAATACATACGGAGAGGGGTCATGATCACGTAACTACTAACAGTTTTCCTTAACCCGTTATTTAAAATGTGAGAGATATGAAACTGTCCTAAGCATGGTAGAGACTAAAAATAAAAACATGTGAAGATTTAATTTGCTACCCCAAGGATCAGTATTTAAACATGGTTAGAAAATCACAGTTTATTGTATAGCAGATGTAAAATTGTAGAAAAATGCCTTTAGCAAAGCAAAACAGTGTAGAAATGCTATAGATGCTGGTGATCGTCACTGTAGAAATAAACATAAACTTAGTTTTTACACTAGACACTAGTGGTGCAACACGACTCTATGACTGGACACCTAGCCAAATGATGACTTTAGCATAGGAGACCAACGTGGAGTGACACAATACCCAAACTAACTTTCTAGGGTCTTTACACTAGTGCGGGGTGAGGTTCAATACGACTATAACTCAAAACAACACAAAATACTGCAAGTCGTAATTATTCAATAAATAAATCAAACTGTACACTGTGTTCCAACAATTTTGAGATAGACAAAAAGCTTAATTTTACATAAAATAAATTACCAAAATGATCCTTGTTAATTATAGAAATTTATACTAATTTTTCTGGAATTTATAAACCCTCATAAATATTTATTAAAAATTAGCAAATATATGTATCCTAAAATGAGTTCAGTTTTCTTATTTTTATAAAATACCAAAAGTACTTATTAAATGCTAAAAAAATTATAATACATTAGCTAAATTAACATAGTTTTTAAATACAATTTTTTTCAGATTTTTACAGCAGTTAAAATATATATAAAAAATCAAAAACAGCAAGCAACAGTTTCTGGAAAATAATAATTAATTATTCACTATTTTGTCATGTATTCGAAATTGAACCGAAGTCCAGATACAGGACCCAGAGCCATGAATCAAGTCCAATGGACTTGTACAGACTCTGAATGTATTAGACACATTTGGACCCAAAAACCCATGCTAGGTTGGACATCATTGGTCATAATTAATAAAATACAAGAATTTAAATATAAATAATTATTTTGAAGTAGTAAAATAAACAAGTCACAAAATATATAATAAAATAAACTTGTGAATTTACATAATTATTTAGCACTAAAATGGCATTTGAAAATATATACATATTTATACAACAAATACTATTATATATATACATAATATATATATATTATATACATATTAATGGATATTATATAATATTATATATATATATATATATATATATATATATATATATATATATATATATAAATATATATATATATATATATATATATACTAAATATAAATATACATAAATATATATATTATATCAATACAGTATTATATATATAATATATATATTTATATGATATATATATATATATATATATATATCTATATATATATATATCTTATAGATATATATAATATATATTATCTATATATTATCTAACAGTATATATAATAATATATATATAAATACATATACATGTATATATATAGATTTTTATATAATATATAGATATATTTTTTTTATAATATATAATATATATATAATATACGTGTATATAGATATTCTCTATATTATATATCTATATATATATATAGATATATCTATATATATATAACTAATATATATATAATATATTTATAAATACATATCATGTATATATAAATACATATACATGTATATATATATATATATATATAGATATATATTATAATATATATATATATATATATATATATATAATAAAATAAAAACGAAAAACACAGCAAAACAACAAACAAAAAGGTCTCAAACTCGGCCAGGACAGGGGGGCTTTTAGCGCGCTCGGGCTGGCCAGGGGGTCAACCCGAGTCATTTGTTAGGGAATGGGTTAGGGTTTTATTTATTAGGTTTTTAGGTTAATGGGTTTCTGAACCCAATAGCACAATCTAAACCCGTTAACCCATTTAACCTAAATGACAGTTCGGCTTCGTGTCCAGACTGTTCAGGACACGAGCAATGAAATCTGACCCAGTGTCGTGTGTCCGCGCCCATCACGATACGTACGACATTGCAAACTGTCACGCCCCAGAACCAGAATACTGGAGAGCGGGGGCAGACATAGCCAGCTACGTATATGAAATGGAATCCATCTCGCTATACGGTCACGGCTGTCTAGATACATGAGGGTTTATCTACAAGCCAACAGTCTCTTAAGGTCATGAACAGGCCTAGTGTCTCAATCACAAGCAAGTAAGTAAAAGTCACAAGATGTATGATCATTAAATATACAATAGTAAGGCGTCTACATATTCAGTTGATCATGAAGCTAGTCGTTACAAAATGTCAGGACTAGCAAGAGTTTAGTCATACATGATCAACCCTAGGATCTGTTAATCATGTTACAGCCCGTAGGCAGACAGTAAGTAAGTGCAATCGAGCTAAACAGGTGCTCGTCGGCTAAACGCCTCAAAAGAATATTTTTACAAGGGAGTGGGAGAGCAAAATAAAACCCACTCGTTGCCGGGATTCCTTCTAGTGTTCACCATCTGGCAGGAAGGTCGGTAGATCCTCTGGAGCTGCTCCGAAATCTGGCCACATAAAACCAGCTGGGTCAGACCCCAGAAAGAGCAAGTGCCACAAAGGAAGCTTCACTTAAGAACTAAAACCAGCAATCAGCACAAGATATAAATAAAAGTAAGAACTGGAAATAAAGAAAATACACCAGGATGATATACGACGAGATAACCATGGAACTATTCAGATAACCAGGTTACAACCCGTAGACCAAACAAGGACCGGGGTTGTCTGAACAGAACTTGGAATTCTCACCATTTATCGGTAAAATAAATACAAGCATTCTGGTCATTCAATCATCTGGAACAGGATCAGGGCAAGACTAGACTGGTTAGACTCCATCCAATCACTTCACGGCCAAGCAAAAATTACGGCTTGATACTTTAACTAACTAGGGTTGTCACAAGCCTAATTACTAACAAGATGCAGTAAGATTATTCCACAGCCACAAGCCCTGCAGACCATCCAGGTTACCCGGGTTAAAAGATTAGAGTTGAATTCAGGTGGGTACATCGTCCAAGAAACGAATGTACCCTTAGGTAGCTTGAAGGGTGCAACACATGACAGTGTGCTGGAAATGTGCCCTACTCGACGGCAGGCTACAGATCCCAAGGCGTGCCCAGGTAACGGGATTGCCTGTAGCTGGAAAATCTCGTCATGACTAATGTATTAATCTAGTTATTAGCCTTAGTCCATTTTAGTAGGTACTCCTGACCGTGGTACTCAGGAGTCCCTGTCCTAGACATGATGCAAGACAGGACTGGTTTATTTATACAAGCACAATCGCCCACGGTGTCCAGGTTATTATACAGGTCATGTCATGTCAAGTAGCCGTCGCAACAGCTTATCAAGATATAACATGTCAGGTTATCAGGTCAAGTGTACTAGTCAGGAGTGCGCCACGACGGCCACTACCAGGTCATGTCAGGTTACTCATGTCAGGAGTGCACTACTACGGGTCACTATCGTGCCAGGCTCAGTTATCCTTTCCAAACATATTACATAAATTCGTGATTATCAAGTTCAGGACAAAAGGCGTAAGGATATAAAATGGACGTAAAATATCTAATAAAATATCAATATACAGGGCTATAGAAGAGCCAAGCTTAAGGAAAATAAAACCAAATCTGACACGCTGACATAAGACCAAGTCAGCCAAAGGCCATACGCTCAGTGCAAAAGTCATACGCTCAGTGCAAGTCATACGCTCAGTGCAAGTACTCCATACGCCTCAAAAAGGCAGCGTATGAGGTCCATACGACTCCTTGTCACCCAAGTGAGCGTATGCAAGACATACGCTCCCAAAAGGCAGCGTATGGACTCCATACGACTCCTTGTCACCCAAGTGAGCGTATGCAAGACATACGCTCCCAAAAGGCAGCGTATGGACTCCATACGACTCCTTGTCACCCAAGTGAGCGTATGCAAGACATACGCTCCCAAAAGGCAGCGTATGGATCGGACTGCGCTGCGCTAAAGAGTGCGCGCAGCTCAGTGGCGCAAGCTAAAGAGCTCGCGTACACTGCTCACTGTCTTCTCCAAATCAGCAAGAACTCCATGGGTTGAACCCAAAGCTTCAAAAGTCCATAACTTGGTCAAAATAAGTCCAAATCCGACTTTACAAAGTTCTATCTTGGGTGAAATTCAATTCTTTCTAACATAAGAACATCGAAACCCATAAAAATACAACTTAAATAGATCAAAACCATGCAAAACCGAAAATAGAAGAAACTTAGATCTAGAACAATGGAGACTCCAAATCACAAAATGTCAAGTTCTAATGTTGATCACCATGGCCTAATCTAGCAAATAGACAAATAAAAAGTGGTTCTCAAGTGGTGGCAATGTGCACTTGCCTAAGGGGTGTTGGTGTTGTGTGGAGGAAGGAAGAAGAAGAAGATGAAGAAATAAATGAGAGAATTATGAGGAGAGAGAAAGGTAGGTGGAGATAATAAAGAGGGTGGTTGTGGTAGAAATGAGGGAGGAGCATAGGCTAAGGTGTTCCAATGTAAAATAAACCAAACCAACCCAATCCTTCTCCATAAAATAAACCAAGACGGGTCGAGAACCAATTTACGAGAAATCCAAAATCCGCTAGTCAAGAAAATAAGATACATGCCAAAATCCAACTTCGAGTATAATTACGAAATACGGGAAACGGGGGTGACACAAACGCGTGTCCAACCCTACTGTTAGGTTTCCCGTGTCCAGGCAAACGTCATGCGTGAGTTTGGGACACGCACGACACAATTTTGGGGCTGTTACCTTCGTGTCCGGCGAGCTGGGGGTTGTGGAGGGTACTGGACGACGGCTAGGGGCGTCGTCGTCGCGACGCTGGGGTGGCGTTGCACTCGCCTGGCTCCGGCGAACACGCCGGTGGTGGTTGATGGCGGTGAAGGTGGCTGTGGAGGTGGCGCTAGGGGTTCGTCGGAGTTAGGGTTTCGGTGGAGTGAAGTGGAGTGGAGATGGGCTGGGGTGGTCGAAAAATAAACTAGGGTTAGGGTTTCGGGGTCGGGGAGTATTTATAGACATGATAGGGCGGTCGAAGTGGGCTAGGTCGTTGTCGTCGTGGCGGTCGTCGGTCGTCGTCGGTCGTGGGGGGCAGTTGGGTGAGAGGAGAGAGAAAGAACGTGGGGGGTTGACTGGAAGTTTTGCAGCAAGGCCCCCGAAGATTGGGGTCTTACAAATTACCCTAAGCCTAACAGTTTGCAAATTATAATTTGCAATCCGCAATAAAAATAAATCAACAAATTATATTTTGATATTAAAACAAATTTAAATATTACAAAACGATATTAAAACAATTCAATTTATTACAAAATGATATATTTTGATTT
This sequence comes from Iris pallida, assembly GCA_029216955.1. NCBI lineage: Eukaryota > Viridiplantae > Streptophyta > Magnoliopsida > Asparagales > Iridaceae > Iris > Iris pallida. Next base: position 10,609 of record JANAVB010013369.1, read on the forward strand.
AGTAATTATTTAAAAATCATTTAAAAATTCTAGAAAAGTTTCTAATAATTATAATAAATTATTTTAAAGCTAAATAGGTCATTAACACTAATTAATACTAATTAATCCAAATTTAAAAATAGGGGCTGACATGTTGGGTCGAACAAGTAAGGATATCTCTCCCTCATGTCCGACTCCCTCTTCCAAGTAGATTCACCCGGAGAGTGACGGCTCCAAGCTACTCGTACTAAGGATATGACTTTGTTCCTCAGCCTCTTCTTCCTCCTGTCCAATATCTCTACTGGCTGCTCAGTAACTGCAAGGCTCGGTCCGATCTCCAACTCTGAATGATCTAGCACATGGCTGGGGTCCGGAACATATCTCCTCAGTTGAGACACATGAAAGACATCGTGAACTCCTGCTAGATTGGGTGGAAGTGCAACCCTGTAAGCTACCTCTCCGATCCTGCCAATTATCTCGAACGGCCCGATGTATCTGGGGCTCAACTTGCCTCCTCATCCGAACCGGATCGTCCCTCTAGTAGGTGATATCTTCACTAGCACCATATCTCCATCGGCGAACTCCATCGGTCTGCGACTAGCATCGGCCCAATGTTTCTGCCTGTCCTTGTAGAAGCATGGAATTTCACAACCAGAAAGCCCATGCGCCAGATACTACATGCGCCAGAACTCAGACGAAGAACTTCACAGCAAAGTCAATAAGTATAGACATTTGAAGAAGGACTTTTTATTTATATATAAAAGTCTATTACATGTCTAGAAAAGGTTGTACAAAGGAGAATTTCTACAAAGGAAAGAGCCTAAGTCTACAGCCAGCGGCCACCATGCGCCTTCAGATAAGCGCAGCGGCCACCATGCGTCTCCAGATAGGCGCAGCATCACTATGCGCCACCAGTGAGGCGCAGCAGATATCATGCGCCTCCATCCAGGCGCATCCCATCATCTCTTCAGCAGCTCAGTTATGTGCATCCCTTCAGCCAAATTCTTCCAGCCAGGCTCACCTGGCCGAGCAGAGCCCAGTTATGTGCCGCTCTTCCAACCAGGCTCGCCCGATAAATGCTTCGATACACAAAGCATTTAACCCTCTGGCTGGAACCAAGGAAGAGAAGAGCACCGCAAATGCTGTGGCCAGGGGAGCCTTCGAAAGAGCCTCCAAAGCCGAAGGAAGACTGTGATCGAAACCGCGGCTAAAGGAGCAGCTTTCGACACGATCAAAGTGGGGAAACCCCACTTTGAAGGAAGAGAGAGCCTAGCACCGCCATTTCGATCTACGGCTCTTCCGGAATAACGGAGACGAGGCTCGAGCATCCCTATCTTTGGATGCAACAGGCACCTTCCGCCTGCCTCAGAAGCCCTCGACTCCGTCTTTTGGATGTAACAGTCACCTTCAAGTGCATCGAAGACAACACAGCGTCTCATCTTCACCCTCGGGAGCACTTCGTCAACAGAAGGCACCCGCATGTTCAAGTTCATGTTGGAAGTACGTGAGGGAATGAGAAACAAATCTTCTCTCCATGCCACTATTTATAGGCCGGGCAGATCAAACCCACGCGCCAAGTGGATGGCCCTCCAAATTCCGTGCAATGAATTTACATTAAATGGATGAACCGGACGCCTCGAATTCAGCCAAACGGCTATTTATGGCACTCGAAGAGCGAGACAGCCGCATCATTAAAAGACATGTCCGATGCGCCAGCCAGACAGTGCATCACACGGACGCGCCCTTCGGCATCAGGCGCATCACACAGACGCGCCCTGCAATACTCGGCGCATTACAGAGGGTGCGTCCTCACACATCTCCATACCGAGTGGAACGCCAACCGACGCGCCCACTCAGCTGTCCATCGAACGTCACCAACATTAAATGCTGAACTGACAGAGTTGGCAGCACGCCTCCCAAAGTCTGAACAGTTGACAGCTTTTCAGAAAATAAAGCGTCGGCAACGTCAGCATCATCATGACTTTGTTTCGACGGCTACTGCCACGTGGCCACTCCACCATCAGCATGCGCCTCTACGGCCATGCGTCCAAATCAGCATGCGCCTCTACGGCCATGCGTCCAAATCAGCATGCGCCTCAAAAGCCATGCGCCTCAGACTGCTCTCTAATCCCGAAAGACAGAAGAAAAGTCGCCTGCATGCGCCTCAAAAGCCATGCGCCCCAAATGGTTTGTAACTCCTAAAGGTTATGAGCCGCAGCCTCCTCCTGTGCCCAATCCAAGGCGCAGCCCACCAGATCACTCCTCTCCACCAAATCCGAGATCTTCGAACCATGAGTCGACGATACGTGTCTTTTGACTCAACTCGTCCAAGATTTCAGCAACGGAAAGATCTTCTCTCTGCTACGTGCCGGCTCACAACAGCAGTATGAAGAGTTCTCCCCCTCGATCAGGGCGCAGCATCCGTGCGCCTCCATCAGCAACCTCCACGTGGCATCCCCACACCGGCGCATCCTGCATGCGCGCATGAGCAGCCAGCCTGCAAAACTATAAATAGAAGGGTCATCTCCTTCACACACACAGAGACTCAGAACACACAAGACTCACAGAGAATCCACAACAGAGAATCACCGGAGAGGCAGTTCTAGACACTCAACGTCTTCCTCCTCTCAGCAAGCTCCAGCACCCAGAGCAATCAACACCTTCAGAGAACCGATAACCGCCGTCAGCCGGTCAACGGAGTCAATGCATTACCACTCGCTCCATTGGCACTAAGGACCCAGCTTAAACAAAAGTGTACTCCTAGGACTACATCTAAGTCCTATATTGTATCACTGTTCTGTTTGTATTAAGATTTCAATCAAAACAATTTTAATGGCAAACAAGCTGGCGACTCTGCTGGGGACTTCTTTCTCCTCTACCGAGAAAGTCGTGTCACAGGCCGACGACGTGAAGGTGGGCTCCTCCCACAAGACGCTGGTAGTGCGCCTCAATCAACAGGCGTACGAGGAGTTCATTTCTGAAGGAAGTGCGAGTCCTTCGAAGCGGCTGTCGAAGCCGAAGAAGACCCGCGCAGTCTGGGTGCGCAAAGTCGACGCCTCGAGCACCACCGTTGAAGGGGATGCGCCCGTCCAGCCTTCCCTTTCTGCTGACGTCCTCAGCAGTCAAGGTGCGCCCGCTGATGCAGCGCATCTCTCGGGGAAGCGTGTGGCTGACCACGTTCCCCAGCCATCTTCCTCTCAGGCGAGGAAGATACGTCGACGGAGCAGGGGCGCAGCCAATGCCCCGCGCATTACTTCTGATGCGCCACAAAGAGCCTCTGTCTTTGACAGACTCACTCGCTGTAACGGCGAGGAGAATTTGGATGCTGAGTACTATGCGCCCCAGCGGGCTGGTACGAAGAAATCCAAGGCGGCACGGGCCATGCGCCACAAACGTGCTATGCCAGCAGCCGGCCAGAGGCACGCGCTTACAATCACGCGCGCTGCCGATGGCAAGCTGTACAAGGTTGACTCAAGTGCTTCTGCACCGACAACGAGTCGACCTTCAAAGTCCTCATCTCGCTTGGGCGCATTCACTGCGTGCACAACCAAGCCGAGAGAGGCAAACTCAGTGGTCTTGAACTCCCGCGCCTCCTCTGGTTGCGCGTTTGAGGTCCGTTCAAGTCACTTCAAATGCTGTGGTTCCTCCACTACTGATCGTGATGCCTGCTTGGTATTAGATCAGGGGGCGCAGCACTCACCCGACCACCCCGGCGCTTGGCCCTGCCATACGCCTGAGAGGGGTGTGAGGGTAGCACTCTCCTCCAACGACTTGCGCAACGTGATCACTCACAAGCGCCGGTCAGGAGAGTTGACCAACAAGCACGATGCGCCTCTCACGGGGCACACTTGTGCAGTGGTCACCATCAACTGCTGTTGCAAGACGGCAGTACCGCCAAAGCAGTCGGTCTTCCAACGGCTACAATCATCGACACCCCTCCGACATCGCCTTGGGACGAAGGTGTCAGCAGAAGAGGAGCTAAAGGTTGCTTCATGCAACGTGATCTCCAATTCCTCATCTGTCCGGAAGACGACTGCCAATTCCTCGTCTTCATCCAAAAGCCAGCCGAGGAAAACTAAGGCAGCTGTCACGACCTCTGGAGTGTTTGAAGGCACTCGGTCGAGGAAGAAGTTCTTGGAGGAAGCTGGGGGTAGCCAGACCCTTGTCGAGCCTCCTTCCGAAGACGAAGATGTCCAAAGCACAGCTGCGGCGGATCTTCATCAAGGCGAAGATGGCCTCCCTGAAGCCCCTCAAAATGACGATGTCCTCCAGGACACCGCCGGGGGTAGTGCTGGAAACGAAGAGGCCCTTCAAGACAGAGCTGAGGGCAGTCAGGCCCTTGCAGATGCGCCTGTCGAAGACGAACTCCAGAATGTGGCTGGGGGTGGCCAAACACCAGGAGAAGTGACTCCCCCACATGAGAGCGAGGCTGAGAGCGAAGCCTCAACTAATCCATCCACTTCCGGCCGTGTCATGACAGTATACATGACCGGGGGTGATCTTGAGACTGATGCGCCGCCACAGGACATTGTCTAGCGCATAGACTCGCTAGAGGGAGGACTCAAAACCCTCTCTGCCTCAATACAAGCACTGACTCAAGCAGTGTTTGAGATGCGGTCGGCCTTGATCAGGACACCTTCAAATGGTCCCGACCCAGGAGCCAATGGAGAGTCGAGTGTGCCCCTCCAACGGACACCCTCAGACACAGAAGCACCCCGGATGTCGGAGCCCTCAAACGCTCCACTCCAGGTGGTACCTCCTTCCCCGACTCCTAGCTCCACGGAGGACGTGGTCGAAATGATCAAAGATTTGCGGGAGCGCTTCGAGTCCAAGAACAGGCAGGAGGAGCGCCAGAAGATGGGCATTCCCCAGCCTTATCCCCTTGAGTGGAACAAGGTGGTTTATCCCTCAAAGTATAAACCACAAACACTCACGTCGTATGACGGGAAGGACTCTCCACGACGGTACCTGACGTACTTCCAGTCGCAGACAGGACATCTTCCGAAGGAGGACGCCCTCCTCACCAGCATCTTTGTTGGGGCCCTGAAAGGGGTGGCGTATGACTGGTACTGCAGCCTCCCCGATAATTCCATATCGTCCTTCGACGACCTGACACGCCTCTTCCTCGACCGCTTCTACGACGGTGGGAAGGACATGACGATGGCGTCTCTCATTGAGATACGCCAGAAGGACAAGGAAACGGTTCGGGCATTCATCGAACGCTTCCGTCAGGCCTGCTTCAGGCTACCTCCAGGCATGCCAGAGCATGCGCTCCTCTCCGCTTGCAGTATGAACATGCTGCCGGCAGTAAAGCTTTGGCTTAACTCTACTCCCTCTCCCGACTGGAGCTCCCTAATCATCGAAGCTGAAGCTGCAGAGAAGAAAGCGGCCAATGCACGTCTTCTGGGTGTTAGCTTCCCCGCCTTTGACGATAAGGGGAAAAAGTCCGCAATCAACAACTCCGGACGAGAAACAAAGGGGAAACAGGCATTGACTGTTAATGCCTCGAAGGGCGCATCTGCGCCTACTCAAAAGCCTCCACTGGCACCGAGACCCAAGGAGGTTTATTCATTCAATGATGACGACACCCTGAAACTCTTTGAGATACTGAAGCAGGGTGACAAGATCAAGCTTCCGGACCCGAAGCGGCCCGATAAAGTCGGGAAAGTGGACAACCCGAGGTACTATCACTACTATCGGTTTGTCGGACACCCGACTAAGGACTGCTACGTCCTCAAAAATTACATCCAGCGCATGATCAATGCAGATGTAATCTCTGTCGACTATGAAGAGAAGACGGTATCAGCTAATGTGGTGTCACTTCAGTTCGGCACCTTGCCGCCGACTACCACACAAGATGGCGTCGTCCCCATCCCTAAGGCGACAATGGAGGTGGTGAACTTGCCACCCACCCGTGACAATGTCAGTGGACTTGTCCCACTCACCACATCTCGAGGAGAGGTCCTCTGGGTTCACCCCGACCTCGTCTTCGAGGTAACTCAACCGGAGGTACGCCCTACCTCCAAAGCAAAAGGCAGGAAGATCAAGTCTTGCCGCACGGTCTCTTCTTCAACGGAAGAGGCGCTTCCTGTGCAGACGCGTGCACAACAGAACTCCCAGCCCGGTGAAGCTGCCGCCGAAGTGGTACCTCCTGGCACCGTCCCTGAGGAGGGTCCATCCAAGCCCTCAGCAGCCAATAAACAAAAGCAAGTGGAGGCCCGTTTCGACAGACCTCTGCGGAAAGAAAATGCTTCGGGGCTAGCCAAGCCCTACAATTTTGACATTCTGGCGCAACTGGCCAGTACTCCTGCACGCTTGTCTTTGTTCGAGCTCCTGCGTCTCTCTAAGGACTCCCGAGAAGCTCTCTGCGAAGCTCTGAAGGATGCCGAATCCTTTCTCAGTCAAGTCAAGCAGCCTGAAGACCTCCCAACTACTTGTGCACACTGTCATTGTGCGGATGAAGTTATCCCAAACATAACCTTCAACAAACAAGACATGCTGCTCAAGCATCACCGACATAACCGACCGCTGTATTATACAGGGTACATTGGCTCGGTCAAGGTGAGCCGGATTCAGATCGATCCTGGGTCTTCCCTAAGCATCATTCCGAAGGCGCTGCTATCAAAGCTGGGGATCCCGATGTACCGGCTGGCGCCCTCCAATACAACCATCAGTGGCTTCAACGCTAGCAAGAGCGAGCCACTGGGCAAGATCCGGCTGAAATGTCACATCGGCAGCCTCAAAACTGAGGTGACTTGTTATGTGGTGGATGCCGAGGTCAACTACAACATCTTACTCGGACGACCATGGTTACATGAGTACATGGTGGTGCCCTCCACGCTCCACCAATGCATGAAATATGTATCCACCAACGGCGTCATCCGGACGGAGTTTACAGATATCGATCCCTTCAAAGGGATTGAGGCCTACTTCACCGATTCCGACTTGTACAAGCCCATTGACGAGGAGGAAGCCAATGACGCTGATGATGAGGCAGAGACGGCAACAGAGCCGGACATGGAGCCTGAGACGACTCCCGATGCCCCCTTAAAAATCCGACTGAAGGGAAAACCACCCCAGAAGGCGCCTCCAATGAGCATCAAGCTATCAGGGAAAGCGCCGGCTCGCAAAGCACCCCTGAGGATACGCCTCAAGGAAAAGCCACCTCAAACATCGGCTCCCCTGGTGGCAAAATTACAAGGGAAGGCACCACTCACCGGAGGCGCAACCGAGGCGCCTCTCAAGGTGCGTCTCAAGGGCAAGCCGCCGCAGTCATCCAAGGTGTCAGAGAAGGCTCATATAACCCTCTCAGACCCCAAAGCTGTGTTGGACTCTCCTAGTCCGCCCCCAGTTCTTACAGACGAGGAGCTTGGCGAATATATCTCCGCTGATGTAGACGCACCCTCCTTCGACAATGTAATCCCACGGGATAAAATCTCGTACTTTATCAATAATAGAGTGTCTTTCAATTATTCTTGTCTTCCACACTGGAATGCCATGTATACATTAGACAATGCTCTACGGTCGTTGCAAACACAAGTAACGACCGTCTACCATAATCAAATAGTCCCCTCTCAAGGAGTCTTCATAGTCCCTCCACGGAGCCGAGACCAAGGCACCATCATCTCGGGCAAAATCGAGCGTCGTCGGGACCTCCCGTCAATCGAGCCCGAACCTGATACCGGCAGAGTACAAGTCTATCGGTACACAGATGCGGCTAAGCACATCATCCAAAAGATGGGCTACGACCTGAAAAGCAACAAAGGCTTAAACTACGGCAAGGGTCGGCATCTCCCTGTCCGGCTTTCGATGCCCAATGGAAAGCCACAGGATTACTATAATCGGACTCGACGGGGGTTAGGCTATGTCACGCCGCCATCAACTCCAGAGAGTTCAGACGCAAAAGACATAGAACATTCCCACTCGTCTGAAGCATCGACGTGGGATTCCGATACCAGTATCGGATCAGTCTTCAGGAAAGTGCTGTCAGCTAACATGACATCGGCGCAACCTCAGAAAGATGAAGGCGAAGACCAACCGCCGGAACCCTTCGAAGAGGAACCCTGGGCTCAGCGCCTAGGAGAACAATGGGAGTCTCGTTTTGAGTTACGAGAACCTCCCACCGAAGACGAAGTCGAGCAGATCGACCTCGGGGATGGGTCTTCTTCTAAACCCATCTTCATCAGCAAAAGCTTGGAAGGAGAAGACCGAGAATCTTTAGTCCAACTGGCTAAAAAATATATTGACGTCTTCGCTTGGAGCTACGAAGACATGCCGGGTCTCGATCCACAGATCGCGATGCATAGGTTGAACATCTTACCAGATGCTAAACCTATCAAACAACAACAGCGACGCTTTCGCCCGGACATCATGAACGCCATCGTTCAGGAGGTGGACAAGCTCTTGACCAGTGGCTTCATCCGTGAGGAACAACACCCGGACTGGGTAGCCAACGTCGTCCCTGTCACCAAGAAAAACGGGAAGATACGAGTCTGTATCGACTTCAGGGATCTCAACTCTGCTTGCCCGAAGGATGAATTCCCGCTCCCAATCACCGATGTAATAATCGACAACACATGTGGCTTTGAACGCATGTCCTTCATGGACGGGTATTCAGGCTACAATCAAATCAAGATGTTCCCCGATGACGCAAAACACACGTCATTCAGGACTTCGAAAGGTATTTTCTGCTACACAGTAATGCCCTTCGGCTTGAAGAATGCCGGTACAACATACCAACGAGCGATGAGTACCATCTTTCGTCAACATCTTCGCAAGACAGTTGAGTGCTATGTTGACGACATCGCAGTCAAGAGCCGCCTCAAAAGAGATCACCTACAGGACCTGAAGACGGTCTTCGATCTCATGCGGGCACATCAACTCAAAATGAACTCCGCTAAATCCTTCCTGGGGGTTTCTAGCGACAAATTCTTGGGCTTTGTCATCACGGCAAAAGGCATTCATGTCGATCCCGAGAAGACTAAAGCCATCCTCAACATGGACCCTCCGAAGAACCTTCGAGAACTTCGGGGCTTACAGGGACGTCTGGCATACATCCGGAGGTTCATAGCAAACCTCTCCGGTAAATGTCAACCCTTTACTCAGCTCATGAAGAAGGGAGTCTCTTACGTCTGGACAGAGGAGTGCCAAAAGGCTTTCGACGACATCAAGGCTTACTTGACAAGCCCGCCAGTCCTAGTGGCACCTGTCGCCGGCAAACCATTCCTCCTCTACGTCCGTGCCATGGATCATTCCCTCAGCGCCTTACTGGCTCAAAACAGCGATGCAGGCTACGAGCAAGCAATCTACTACCTCAGTCGAACACTCATCGGGGCCAAACACCGGTACAACCTCGTTGAAAAGGAGTGCTTGGCTTTGGTGTTTGCCATTCAGAAGACTCGTCATTACGTCTCGGGCCAGACAATTCACGTCATCTCCCGAGTCAATCCACTCAGAGTTCTCATGACGAAGCCAGGATCATTAAACTCCCGGCTGGCTACATGGGCGATCCTACTAACGCCATACAACATGGTGTTTGTCCCGCAGAAGGCGGTCAAGGGTCAGGCTCTGGCTGACTTTTTAGCTGCACACCCCATCCCAGAATCTTTAAAACTCTATGAAGACATCCCGGATGAAGTCCAAGAATCAAACGTCACTGAAGGAAGCCCCGTTTGGCGGATGTTCTTCGATGGCGCTTCAAGAACGGGCCCCAACGGCCAAATTATCGCAGGAGTGGGAGTAGTCTTGGTCTCCCCCGATCAGCTGGTCATCCAGCGCGCATACTCTCTTTCGAAGCCGTGCTCCAACAATGTTGCTGAGTACAACGCACTCGTCATGGGACTCCAGCTAGCACAACAGCTGGGGGTAGATCATCTGGAAGCCTACGGCGACTCGAAACTCGTCGTAAACCAGATTCGGGGGCAATACGAGGTTCGCCATGAAGATCTAATCCCTTATCATGAAGTCGCGTTGAACATCATTTCAACCTTCACCGGGTTCTTCATCGAACATGTCCCCCGTTTACAAAACTTGGAGGCCGATGCTCTGGCTGGCCTCGCAGCCTCATTGGCAGCGCCCCTTGGGACTCAACACTATGTCACGGTGACTGGCCGAGACCTGATTTGTCCCAGAAACAACCTGTGCTTGCAAGTGGCCCACGCCATGCCGACGAACACTGGGGTTAATGTCCGAGACTGGAGGTTCCCGTTCATCGATTTTGCTGTCTACGGAATCCTTCCAGAGGACCCGAAGGAAGCTGTCTCAGTCAGGAGACGCTCTCTTCGATTCTACTACGATACAGCTACCAAAACGCTGTACCGACGCTCCTTCGACGGGCTTCTCCTTCGATGCCTGTCTAACGAAGAAGCGGCCGAAGCTCTTCAAGAAGCTCATGACGGAACTTGCGGAGCTCACCAACCTGGTCCTAAGTTGCAAGATCGACTGCGACGTATGGGCTACTACTGGCCAACCATGGCCGTCGACGCAGTAGAATATGCTAAGAAGTGCCATGCATGCCAACTTCATGCAGACTTCATACATACACCGTCTGAACCTCTACATCCTACAGTCGCCTCCTGGCCATTCGAAGCCTGGGGCATGGACATTGTAGGACCAATCACCCCTCCTTCATCGAGAGGACACCGCTTCATCCTGGCCATCACCGACTACTTCTCCAAATGGACAGAAGCAGTTCCACTAGCAGAAGTAAAAAGCTCCAGGGTGGTCAGCTTTATCAAACACCATGTCATTTACCGTTTCGGGGTACCCCGGCGGATCATCCATGACAATGGTCCCCAGTTCATCAGCCATATTTTCAGCAGGTTCTGTGACAAGAATCGCATTCAGAACGTGGCCTCAACCGCCTACAATCCGGCAGCAAACGGATTGGCCGAGGCGTACAACAAAACTATCGTCAGGCTACTCAAAAAGGTCGTGTCATCCAACAAACGCGACTGGGACGAAAAGCTTGGCGAATGCCTTTGGGCCTACCGCACAACGGTACGGACCCCAACGGGCAACACTCCATTCTCCCTGGTCTACGGGAGCGAAGCAGTACTGCCTCTCGAGATACAGATACCTTCGCTCCGCGTGGCAATCACAAACGATCTCACAGAAGAAGACAATCAACGTCGTCGTCTGCGGGAACTGGAGGCACTTGACGAAAAGCGTCTCCTAGCTCAACAACGCATCGAACTTTACCAAGCCCGTATATCACAGGCTTTCAACAAGAAGGTCAAGCAAAGAACTTTCCAAGTTGGCGACCTGGTTTTAGCAATCAGAAGGCCAATGGTGTTAACTCATAAGACACCAGGGAAGTTCGAGCCCAAATGGGAAGGACCCTTCATCATTGAGACGGTATACTCAAACGGTGCTTACCGGCTCGCCAAACCCAATGGGGACTTGTTCATGATGCCCATCAACGGCAAGTTCCTAAAGAAGTGCTATTCTTGACATCCTCCAAGACATGTATTTCCCCAAACAACCTCTTTTCACAAAATCAAATGCTTCCGGAACCCAGCTGTTCCGTGGCATCCTTCCGTAGAAAGATAACCACGTCCACATTACCTCTGAGTTGTCTCTCTACATCCTACAAAGCGGAACCTTACATTTCGTAAGCTTACGCTATCCTTCATGTTTACCACGTCCACATTACCTCTGAGTAAACATCCCGTACAAACAACTCCTGTGTTGTCGTACATTGATCGCAGAACTTCCACGTCCACATTACCTCTGAGTTGTTCAGCGTATCCCCCAGGATCATTCCTACCACGTCCATAAATACCTCTGAGTTGGAGGATTCTATCATTTGAACCTAATGATTGCCATGTCCACATTACCTCTGAGCAAACATGTTGGTTCCTTCAAACTTATTATCTGTACCTAAAAACCAAGGTGCGCAAAAGATAATAGGTCCACATAAATCATCAAGTTCATGAGATCAAAAATGAACACATCACAAAGATAGTGTATTTTTTTATTTTTTCAAAAAAGGGAGTACAGAAATACGCTATTTCCCCCAGCAAGAGTTGTAAAAACACATAAAAAGAAGAGAAGCTACAGTCCCCGATCCTCTCCAGGATGGGATGAGAGCTCTCTGACTCGACGTCTCAGATCGGCAGTGCGAGTTTCCACAGTCGCCTGTACTCGCAGCTCGGCTTCTTGACGCATTAACCCGACAGCCTCAGCGGAAGTTTTACTCTCATACTTCTCATCAAGCTGTCGTCGCTGCTGGGCCAAAGCAAGGGTCCGCTGAGTAAGAGTCGCTTCCTCCTGCTTGAATGCCACGTGTTCAGCCAGGACACGATCAGCTTCTAGTTGAAGTTGGGCCCGCTGGTCTTCAAGACGGCGCATCTGAGCATCAACCTCTGCGATGTTAGCGTCCACCGCAGCCCGCTTCTCCGTCGTCTTCTCCATAGATTGAGATAACTGCTCCGCCGCAGCCTCAGTCCCAGCCACTTCACGCTCCCAACTGCTCACATCGGCTCGATGGGAAGCCTCGATCTCAGCCATCAACTTCCCTATCTCTGTATCTATCAAGACAGAGAGGTCATTTCGTTGGATGCGCTGCAGTTCCGCGAGCCGCTCGTCCAGCTCAATCACCGAAACCTCCAGAATTTCGGCCATATGGTCATGGCCTTGGTGAACGTGGATCAGCTCGATACAAGGCATTGCCAAAGCTTTTGCTGCCGCAAAGCTCCCCTTGGCATCCATCACTGCAGATACACCTTTCTCCAGCATTTTGTACACTCCCTCGACGAGGAACTTCACATACTCGTCGGCTTCCGCCAGCACCTGCGGTGTCATAGCAGGAGTTGGGGGAGCTACTACGGTTTGCGGACCGAAAGAAGATCCGCCAACCTCGATCTGAGAGGTTTGAACCTCGGCAGCAATAGGCTCTTCATCAACAGGGCCCAGACTGCTAGTCCGAGGAGCCGAAGGAACAGAAGGAGCCGGCACATGCGTCGTGATAGTACCCCAAGTGGAAGGAGCAACAGAGGGTTCCACACCCTTACCCTTCTCAAGACTGGAGAAATCACCGACGTCAACGGCCACCTCTTCTATCCCCGACGTTCTATCAGCATCAGCTACCTCCCCCGGCAAAACGGGGAGATCAACATTTATCTCCTGGCCAGCCCCAGGAGACCAGACCGGCAGAAGGGTCTCATTCTTCTCAAGTCCCTCTACAGGGACAAAATCTGTCGCTACCTCCTGATCGGTAGCCATCTCTATGTCCATGGTTGAAGCCAAGGAAGGGTTTGACAATGATTCAGCCGACCCCCCTTCATCATGACAAGGAGGGGAATCAACCCTCTCCTCTATCCTCACTGCTTCTGCTGCCCCCGCAACAGACTCCTGCAGCTCCGGAGCGATGTCATCGGAAGATGATGAACTCCATTCCTCTTCATCACCAGGAAGCTGCGCACTTGCTAAACCTTCGATATGTGAAGCCTCCGCTGTGGCCTTCGTCACCTCGGAAGCTGCTGCACCCTCAGGTTCCCTCCTGACATAACCCGGGGATACCGGAACCTCCACGATGACAGTATCCTCCGGATCTTCCTCCATGAGAGACATCATTGTCGGCGGGATACGCACTCCAGACGAGCTCGCCATCTCTTCTCGCCTACTCCCACCCGACTTTGGGGTACGAGATTTTCTTTTTAGCGGCTCCTACAAAAGAAAATGGGGCCTCGTAAGTGGCGGAACCAAAATCAGACTTAGTAGGATGTCCTTACCTCTTCGGACGCCGAATCCGATGACACCGTCGGTAACGATGCCTTCTTCCGCTTCTTCGACACAAGAGATTCAGCCCCTGTATCTGCACATCATTTCGATCGATCGCCCGAGGGTTCTGCTTGTGATGCGGAGGGGGCACTCCGTTGACCCACCCCTGACGGACGATGCGGCCGGGCCTTCACTGGCGTATCCCCAGTCGCTGCTAACTGGGTGCCTGCGATAAGGCTGGTCTCTCTGTCATATCCGGAGGGCGGGGCAGCCATAACACAGTAAAATGTGGCGGTCGAGTAAAGAATAGGCGGCCGCGGATCGGGGACGGGCAACGTAAAACGAGCTCCGGTACATCCGGCATTATAGTAATGCCAAGCTCGTGCACCATCCAACAAACTTCCAACATACCCCAGGGTATTACTGGGGTTATCCAACATCATCTGAGCATAACCAAATTGCCGCACAAAGCGGCTCGGCAAGTATGGTTCCAGGTAGCACTGATTCCTGTTCCGGTACACCAGATGGGACGGCCGGATACTTTGTAACCAGCAAAATCCCCATTGAGGCAGAGTGGTAGTACCTTCGCCCAGGTCCCTTAAATCCTCGTTGGCCTCAAAACCCAAATAGATGGGACCAACTTTGGTGATCTCCCAACCCTGAAGACGGGATAAAACCTTTCTACAAACCGGGACACCGGTATACGACCAGCTCCTCCGATGGAAACGACGAAGGAATGCATCTCCAGCCCTATAATCTCCTTCCGAGCCTGGGCTCATCACACTGGGATGATGCAAAATCAGCCATCCCATCAAATAGTGAAACGGCAGTTCAGCGCGCGGGAAGTTATTGTTTCGGCCTCTGTCATGAATCACATTTCCAGCAAACTCTCTCAAACCTCGCTGCAGGTTACATACCATTGCGGGGAGAAGAGCCAAACGCCGGCCGAAAACCAGCTTCACGGCTGGCAGGATTAAGTTTCGGGTCATCCTCTCTACGGCACCGGATCCGCCCGCGAACACGCAATCCCGGAGCCATATCATCAGGTAGGATGCCAACACCGCCTTGGGTGATATCCGATAAGCAAGATGCCAGAAGCAGCTGTAGGAGCGTGCATCTGACTGCTGGTCCTCATTTCCTCGAGGATTTTTTCTCCCCTAGCCTGCTCATTTCGGACAACACTTCGCTACGAGAGAGCGCCGGTGGAGTGGAAAATTGTGAGGGATCCTCCTTGTCTTGTTTAAAGACATAATCTCTCCAAGCGGTCACATGAGGCTGCGTCCCGTTCCTATCCCGCCTCTGCATATAGTAATGATGACTCGCCACTTCCTTGAAGACGACCGTCATCTCCTCAGCCCTGTCCCCCAGGACTTGAAATTCCTCATTGGTTGGAAAGTACTCTTCATAGGGCTCCGACCCCCAAAGGAGTTTAGACACCTCATACATCTCATGAAGTGCGAGCCTTAATTCCCCTACCGGAGTAAAGAAGGTCCCGGTATGGATATCAAACATCTCCAGGAGTGCGAGGAACATGTGCCTATTAAGGTCAACACCCGCCTGGGTAGCACGGATTGCGGCAGTCAAAAGCACTATAAGCAAATGTATCAATGGGTACATCACTGAAGAGGCTCCCAGGACGTAAAGTCCGCCAAGTGTAAGAAGACCCAGACCGTACAACGGTCGAAGCATCCCTTTGGTCAGAAGTAGAATCAATTTGGATGACACCAGTCATCGTTCCCCCCTGAGAAGGGGTAAGCTCCCAAGACATTCTCCTCTGGGAAATAAGGCGACAGAAGGACGTCAAAGGCCACTGACGTTCAAGTTGCTTAACAGTCATATGCACTCCATTCGCAGTAAAAAACCAGTCCTCGACCTTCAGTACTGACGAGTCAGTAGAAGTGAAACGGTCTCCAAACAGGAACTCAGGCTTCAGGAAGGTCACTTTATCAGATGTGGAGGGTTTAATGACTCCACGCTCCAACATCCGTTTGAGGAACCAATACTGCTGTTCACGGATTAGGGTCATTCTCTCAGGAGGCTGATCCAGCATAAGAGCATCTTGAGCAGGGTTTATCATTTCCTCGTTATGCTCTACTCCCATTTGGTTGAAGGCAGCCTCCAAGAAAACTTCACTCAAAAGTGGGATTGCCATCGACACTAGTAAAAGATCAGAAAAAGTCAGAAGAGAACACACAAATGTGTCTAAAGGAGAAAACTACGGCGCATCATCAGGGTTTGAACCCATGCGCGTCAGCAGTATAGCCTCGGTGCATCATCAGGGTTTGAACCCATGCGCATAGCCTCGGCGCATCATCAGGGTTTGAACCCATGCGCGTTAGCAGTATAGCCTCGGCGCATCATCAGGGTTTGAACCCATGCGCGTCAGCAGTATAGCCTCGGCGCATCATCAGGGTTTGAACCCATGTGCGTCAGCAGTATAGCCTCGGCGCATCTTCAGGGTTTGAACCCATGCGCGTCAGCAGTATAGCCTCGGCGCATCACCAGGGTTTAAACCCATGCGCGTAAGCGGGCAAAGATCGCGGCACATCATTAAAGACTCAAGGCCTATGTGTGTTGGCGTACGAACAATGAGACTTACCAACCACCTCCGGCCGAACTTCGACAGGCCGACGAGGAACGACAGCCGCCGCAACTTCCGCGGACTCATTCGCTTTCTCCTTCCCCTTGCCGGCAGCACCGCGAGGAGTCTTGGGAGCCATTCTCTCGAGGAAGAAGAAGTTAGGGTTTTGAAGAAGAAACTCTAAAGAAGCAGAGGCACAGAGAAGAAGAACCCTTTCTCTTTCCAACTCTTACCTATTTATAGGGCTTGGTCGCACGCGTGAACAGATGACGTGTGATCTCAGCCGTCGCCTCGGGTTCTGTTCAAGGATAGCAGCAAATAAAACCAAAAGATCATCATTAATCTTTTCGGTTACCGAGGCACCATCATCATTAACTGAGAAGAGCATACGCCCGAACAGACATGCGCCCAGAAATTATGCGCCCTGACCTCCATGCTTCTTATTCAAAGTATTCCAAAACTTATTCAAAAGTTTTGAAAACTTTGAAGGGGGTCTTGTAGAAGCATGGAATTTCACAACCAGAAAGCCCATGCGCCAGACACTACATGCGCCAGAACTCAGACGAAGAACTTCACAGCAAAGTCAATAAGTATAGACATTTGAAGAAGGACTTTTTATTTATATATAAAAGTCTATTACATGTCTAGAAAAGGTTGTACAAAGGAGAATTTCTACAAAGAAAAGAGCCTAAGTCTACAGCCAGCGGCCACCATGCGCCTTCAGATAAGCGCAGCGGCCACCATACGTCTCCAGATAGGCACAGCATCACTATGCGCCACCAGTGAGGCACAGCAGATATCATGCGCCTCCATCCAGGTGCATCCCATCATCTCTTCAGCAGCTCAGTTATGTGCATCCCTTCAGCCAAATTCTTCCAGTCAGGCTCACCTGGCCGAGCAGAGCCCAGTTATGTGCCGTTCTTCCAACCAGGCTCGCCCGATAAATGCTTCGATACACAAAGCATTTAACCCTCTGGCTGGAACCAAGGAAGAGAAGAGCACCGCAAATGCTGTGGCCAGGGGAGGCTTCGAAAGAGCCTCCAAAGCTGAAGGAAGACCGTGATCGAAACCGCGGCTAAAGGAGCAGCTTTCGACACGATCAAAGTGGGGAAACCCCACTTTGAAGGAAGAGAGAGCCTAGTACCGCCATTCCGATCTACGGCTCTTCCGGAATAACGGAGACGAGGCTCGAGCATCCCTATCTTTGGATGCAACAGGCACCTTCCGCCTGCCTCAGAAGCCCTCGACTCCGTCTTTTGGATGTAACAGTCACCTTCAAGTGCATCGAAGACAACACAGCGTCTCATCTTCACCCTCGGGAGCACTTCGTCAACAGAAGGCACCCGCATGTTCAAGTTCATGTTGGAAGTACGTGAGGGAATAAGAAGCAAATCTTCTCTCCATGCCACTATTTATAGGCCGGGCAGATCAAACCCACGCGCCAAGTGGATGGCCCTCCGAATTCCGTGCAATGAATTTACATTAAATGGATGAACCGGACGCCTCGAATTCAGCCAAACGGCTATTTATGGCACTCGAAGAGCGAGACAGCCGCATCATTAAAAGACATGTCCGATACGCCAGCCAGACAGCGCATCACACGGACGCGCCCTTCGGCATCAGGCGCATCACACAGACGCGCCCTGCAATACTCGGCGCATTACAGAGGGTGCGCCCTCACACATCTCCATACCGAGTGGAACGCCAACCGACGTGCCCACTCAGCTGTCCATCGAACGTCACCAATATTAAATGCTGAACTGACAGAGTTGGCAGCACGCCTCCCAAAGTCTGAACAGTTGACAGCTTTTCAGAAAACGAAGCGTCGGCAACGTCAGCATCATCATGACTTTGTTTTGATGGCTACTGCCACGTGGCCACTCCACCATCAGCATGCGCCTCTACGGCCATGCGTCCAAATCAGCATGTGCCTCTACGGCCATGCGTCCAAATCAGCATGCGTCTCAAAAGCCATGCGTCTCAGACTGCTCTCTGATCCCGAAAGACAGAAGGAAAGTCGCCTGCATGCGCCTCAAAAGCCATGCGCCCCAAATGGTTTGTAACTCCTAAAGGTTATGAGCCGCAGCCTCCTCCTGCGCCCAATCCAAGGCGCAGCCCACCAGATCACTCCTCTCCACCAAATCCGAGATCTTCGAACCATGAGTCGACGACACGTGTCTTTTGACTCAACTCGTCCAAGATTTCAGCAACGGAAAGATCTTCTCTCTGCTACGTGCTGGCTCACAACAGCAGTATGAAGAGTTCTCCCCCTCGATCAGGGCACAGCATCCGTGCGCCTCCATCAGCAACCTTCACGTGGCATCCCCACACCTGTGCATCCTGCATGCGCGCATGAGCAGCCAGCCTGCAAAACTATAAATAGAAGGGTCATCTCCTTCACACACACACAGAGACTCAGAACACACAAGACTCACAGAGAATCCACAACAGAGAATCACCGGAGAGGCAGTTCTAGACACTCAACGTCTTCCTCCTCTCAGCAAGCTCCAGCACCCAGAGCAATCAACACCTTCAGAGAACCGATAACCGCCGTCAGCCGGTCAACGGAGTCAACATATTACCACTCGCTCCATTGGCACTAAGGATCCAGCTTAAACAAAAGTGTACTCCTAGGACTACATCTAAGTCCTATATTGTATCACTGTTCTGTTTGTATTAAGATTTCAATCAAAACAATTTTAATGGCAAACAGTCCTGAGCGACTCTGAGCCTGTCTCTGATCATCCCGACCTTCTCTGCTGCATCCGTGATCATCTCTGGCCCAAGCATAACTCTGTCCCCAATATCGTCCCAAAAGAGCGGTGTACGGTGTCACCCCCAGTTTTTAGGAACATGAGTATTTTTGTCATTTTGTACTTTTGAATATTTTTGAAAGTTATTTTATTATTTATGATATTGTTTTAGGGTTATTAGGGTCGGGTTCGAATTTCAGCTCATTCCGACTTGTATCGGGGACCCGGGGTGGCTTAGACTCTGATCGGGACCCAACTGGAACCGACCAACTTGTCATGACCAAACTCAGATATTTATATTTGACTAATCCCATTTGATTTTAGTGGGATTAGGGATTAGAATTAGATTTAGAACTTGAAATTAGGAGTTTTCAAGTTACCATTTTTGACCCCAACTCAAACCACTCATTTCTTTGGCTTGGAGGGCATTTTGGTAAATTGCCAAATGCCCCAACCCTCTAGGATGTGGCCGGCTATGTATGGAGCACCCCTTCTCCTTTGCTTCACTCCAAAGCAACCTCTCTCTCTCTCTATTTCATTTCTATCTACAACTTTCTCTCTCTTGTTCTTCCCCAAAATTTAGAGAGCCACTCCATTGATTTCATCTCCAAATCCACTATTTCTTCCACCAAATATTCTTCTTTTCTCTTCTACTCCATGAAAGGAAGGAGCTAGCCAAGTTTGGGAGGATTCGAAGCTCGTTCGTGTCCTTTTGGAATCTCTACGTGTCGGTGTCGAGTCAGAAAGCTTTTTCATTTGAATCTCTCTCCCGGAAGGTATAATCTCTCTTCTAAATCACCCCAACATACATATAGGATTATTTTTGACCCATAGGAATAACCCCCATGGTTGTGTCTCCATTTGTGTCCGTTTCGTGTCCTTTTGGAGACTTT
Organism: Iris pallida; assembly: GCA_029216955.1. Classification (NCBI taxonomy): domain Eukaryota; kingdom Viridiplantae; phylum Streptophyta; class Magnoliopsida; order Asparagales; family Iridaceae; genus Iris; species Iris pallida. The sequence continues at coordinate 30,537 of JANAVB010013369.1, forward strand.
TAGGAGTGTCCTATGTGTAGGTTTGTGTCCTAGTAGAAAATTCCTATTGGACTCTTGTTTTTAATATATATATTGTGTGATTAATTATTAGATATTTAAATTCCAAATTTTATATTGTTTAGAGAAGGTATTTTTAATGTATCATATTGTGTCATATTTGTTATATATATATATATTTACATGGTGTCATGAGAATAGTGGTAGTGGTGTTGAGAGTGTGTATTTATATATATATATGTGGTGTATGTATGTATATATATATGTGTGTGTGTGTGTGTGTGTGTGTGTGTGTGTGTGTGTGTGTGTGTCTGTATATATATATATATATGTGTGTGTGTATGTAGATATGTATGTAGGAGAATGAAAAGGAGGAGAATGAGGAGAAGAATGAGGAGGAGAATAAGAAGGAGGAAAATAGAGAGGAGAATAGAGAGGAGAATGAGGAGGAGAATGGGACGGAGAATGGGACGGAGAATGAGGAGGAGAATGGGACGGAGAATGGGAAGGAGAATGAGAAGGAGGAGAATGAGGAGGAGAATGAGGAGGAGAATAAGAAGGAGGAGAATAGAGAGGAGAATAGAGAGGAGAATAAGGAGGAGAATGGGACGGAGAATGGGACGGAGAATGAGGAGGAGAATGGGATAGAGAATGGGAAGGAGAATGGGAAGGAGAATGAGAAGGATGAGAATGAGGAGGAGAATGAGGAGGAGAATAAGAAGGAGGAGAATAGAGAGAAGAATAGAGAGGAGAATGAGGAGGAGAATGGGACGGAGAATGGAACGGAGAATGAGGAGGAGAATGGGACGGAGAATGGGAAGGAGAATGTGAAGGAGAATGAGGATGAGAATGAGGAGGAGAATAGAGAGGAGAATGAGAAGGAGGAGAATGAGAAGGAGAATATGCCACAGGAGCAGCAATAGCACTAGCACGAGCAGCAGTAGCATGAGGAGGAGAATGAGAAGGAGGAGAATAGAGAGGAGAATAAGGAGGAGAATGAGAAGGAGAATAGAGAGGAGAATAAGGAGGAGAATGAGAAGGAGAATGAGAAGGGTAAATGTAGGAAATAGGGTATTGATGAGATATTGAGTTTAACATCTAAGATGGGATTAGAAATAAGTTGTTTTGGTAGGTAATGACTATATGAGGGTAGTTTAGGCTAGTCTTGACCTCCGTTGACCAAGAGTGGACTTTTTGACCAAAAGTCAACTTCAAGTCAACACTTGACTTAGAATTGACCAAAACCAAACCAGAGTTGACCAGTTGACTGAAAATCAACTGTTAGTCAACATTTGACTTGTTTGACCTAGGGTTGACTAAGTGTTGACCAGAGTTGACTAGAGTTGATTTTTTGACCAAAAGTCAACTGTAAGTCAACCTTGACCCAAATTGACCTAGTTTGACTTGGATTGACTTCCTGTGACCTTGTTTGACCTTGGTTGTCCTAGTGTGACCTAGTTTAGCTTGGTGTAACTTAGTTTGACCTAGTTTTAACTTAGACTTGCATATCATGATTAGATTAGCTCTTCTTTCATTATTAAACCATGTTTTGACTTGTAGTATCTCATCTTTAGGTCTGTGATTACTCTGAGCGTCTGTTCACCTTATCAGCTCAGGACCACAGGCGAGTACATTTATTGATAGTTTTCATTGTCTTGATATCTACTATATCCGATTCAGTCATAGTGTCTTACTTGATTCTTAGTCACGATAGTTCACGGACTAGTATATACCGGATTCCTGTCATGAGATGTCATTCTTGGATTTTCTTGGAATACTGGTACTTGCTCGATCTTGTTCTTGTACTTGTATTGACACCGATTCCTGAGAAGGAGTAGCTACCTTCTTAGGGAATTCCGTGCCATGACGTGTTATGTCCGGATCCGTATACTATTCGGGGATGGGGGAATTATTAGAGGTTATGTGATCAAGCCCATCTTGTACAATCTTGCGATACTAGCGCCACCCTCACCTCACGTAGGGTGTAGCAGATACCTCTTGCCGGGTTATCCAGGTTGGCCGACATGACCCTTTCTAGAGATTTTCCTGTGATTGTCGGGCCAAGTGGATAACCCTATCTTGACTCCCTAGCCGATCGCATATCGCTCTAATAATTCAAATCATATTTTACATTTATTGTTGTATCATATATCCAGTTCAGTTTTACTTTTTGTACTTCTCACCATGCTATGATTTTATTTACTCACATGCTCTACATGCCTTTATATTGTACCCTGATTGGAGACTAAGTTCTGCTCGGAAGAAGAGTTACAACCCCGGTCCTTGTTTGGTTTAAGGGTTGTAACTCGGCTTTCGAATGGTTCCCAAGTCGCCTATATCTTTGTCTTGTATTTCATTATACTGTCTCTTATAGTATTTGTCAATTCACATGGAACTGCTGTTGGTGTTTGTACTTGCTCATTTTCCTGACAGGATACCGTTATAAAATTTTACAGATGTTTTTGAGACAGATGGAGACTCAGGCCAGGGCAGTGGCCTGATAGATTGGTCACTAGATTTTATACTCCCTGAGTAGTTAGCACTTGTTAGGCTTGACTGGACTGCGATCCAGCTTTGGATTTTAGAATGTAGTATTATATATTATTCTCTGATGTTATGTTTAGTTTTGGACTTGTGTGGATCTCGAACTTATTTCCTGCTTTCATTTATCATATTTCCTTTCCATGCTATCTATCTTAGTTTTATATTTGTGATTGAGACTGTATTGCTATGTCACCTCCATTCGGAGTGTATACTGTACAGGTACCTTTATCTGTTTAGTTATAGTATTTCTAGATGACCTAGACAGCGTTCTACCGTCGATGCTGCGGCGTAGGCTGGACGTACCCACTTCTCGTGCCCCTAATCAGGGTGCAGGTCGTGACACATTTTTGTGGCGGCCCATGCAGGTAAGTGTCGCAATTAGTGCGATCTCGTAATAGTGCTCGACTTAGAGTACTAATTACGAGCCTGCGACTAGGACATAGGATCTATAATATGATCGGAGTTACTCAATCACATTTTAGGAAAATTCTAATCTTTTCATTACCATGACAACTTTTCTTGCATTTGAATCCAATTGTCCTCCTTTGATAATATCTTATCTTGTGCCATATTGATCTCTTGGGTTCAATTCATCCTCAGGAAGGCGATTACTCGCAGTCAGGCAGTAGCAGAGCAGAGTGCAGGTTCCAATCTTTCGATCTCATTTTCGCATTTGCTTCCTTAATTATAAACTGTTTGAAATTCGATTCCATCTGTTCCTTGATTGTTTAATGAAAGGATGTCCTTGTGATGTGATAATTTTCTGAGATAAGTCGTATGGGCTAGGTCGCCTCGATTATGAGATTTTAGAATCCTCTAGGGTCATGCTAGCAGGCAGAGTGAGGACATATAGTCGGACTATGGACGTATTTCTCGGGTGTGGGAATTTAAGGTTTTCGCTGCCAAGCTAGCGGCAATGCAAAAATTTTAAATACCATAAATTCTAGAGGTATGTACCGTAGTTGAGGACTCTGTGATTATCGTAGCCTTGCTCACTGGCATGACGGAGATTCTGAGTATCATGATGATTGGACAGACGCATACGATTATCAAATTGCATGAATTTTCTGTGTTTGCTTCGTTTTAATTTTTGAGGATGAATTTTTTTAAGGTGGATAGACTTGGAGTTCTATTTAAGAGTAATTTCAAATTTTATAATTTTAGTCATTTAATTCCTGCTTTGATTTTTGAGATTTTAATCATTTTAAAATTTTAAGCCATTATTTGTGATTTTAATGTTTTGCTAGTGAAACCTTAGAGACTGTTTGACCTAGAGCCTAACCATGTGATTAGGATATTTTCAGTATCATTTCTGACCCAAAGGTATTTTGGTCATTGGACCTCTTTGATTTATTTTGATATTTTGCATTGGTGATTGTTGATTTGACTTTTGATAGGTGAGATTTTGTGATGGTTTCGTGTCCGTGTCGGACACGTAACATTTTTTATTTGTAAGTGTTGTTGTGTCTTAAGAGATTTTTATTTTGTTGAAATTTTTTCTTTGGAAGTATTCGAGATGGATTGTTTTCTGCGTGTGTTTTTCTGTGATTGCTTTGTATTAATTTCGAGGACGAAATTTTTTTAAGGTGGATAGATTTGTCACCCCCAGTTTTTAGGAACAGGGGTATTTTTGTCATTTTGTACTTTTGACTATTTTTGAAAGTTATTTTATTATTTATGATATTGTTTTGGAGTTATTAGAGTCGGGTTCGAATTTCAGCTCATTCCGACCTGTATCGGGGACCCGGGGTAGCTTAGACTCTGATCGGGACCCAACTGGAACCGACCAACTTGTCATGACCAAACTCAGATATTTATATTTGACTAATCCCATTTGATTTTAGTGGGATTAGGGATTAGAATTAGATTTAGAACTTGAAATTAGGAGTTTTCAAGTTACCATTTTTGACCCCAACTCAAACCACTCATTTTTTTGACTTGGAGGGCATTTTGGTAAATTGCCAAATGCCCCAACCCTCTAGGATGTGGCCGGCTATGTATGGAGCACCCCCTCTCCTTTGCTTCACTCCAAAGCAACCTCTCTCTCTCTCTTTCTATTTTATTTCTATCTACAACTTTCTCTCTCTTGTTCTTCCCCAAAATTTAGAGAGCCACTCCATTGATTTCATCTCCAAATCCACCATTTCTTCCACCAAATATTCTTCTTTTCTCTTCTACTCCATGAAAGGAAGGAGCTAGCCAAGTTTGGGAGGATTCGGAGCTCGTTCGTGTCCTTTTGGAATCTTTACGTGTCGGTGTCGAGTCGGAAAGCTTTTTCATTTGAATCTCTCTCCCGGAAGGTATAATCTCTCTTCTAAATCACCCCAACATACATATAGGATTATTTTTGACCCATAGGAATAACCCCCATGGTTGTGTCTCCATTTGGGTCCGTTTCGTGTCCTTTTGGAGACTTTTAGGAGTGTCCTATGTGTAGGTTTGTGTCCTAGTAGAAAATTCCTATTGGACTCTTATTTTTAATATATATATATTGTGTGATTAATTATTAGATATTTAAATTCCAGATTTTATATTGTTTAGAGAAGGTATTTTCAATGTATCATATTGTATCATATTTGTTATATATATTTACATGGTGTCATGAGAATAGTGGTAGTGGTGTTGAGAGTGTGTATTTATATATATATGTGGTGTATGTATGTATATATATGTGTGTGTGTGTGTGTGTCTGTATATATATATAGATATGTGTGTGTATGTAGATATGTATGTAGGAGAATGAGAAAGAGGAGAATGAGGAGGAGAATGAGGAGGAGAATAAGAAGGAGGAGAATAGAGAGGAGAATAGAGAGAAGAATGAGGAGGAGAATGGGACGGAGAATGGGACAGAGAATGAGGAGGAGAATGGGACAGAGAATGGGAAGGAGAATGGGAAGGAGAATGAGAAGGAGGAGAATAAGGAGGAGAATGAGGAGGAGAATAAGAAGGAGGAGAATAGAGAGGAGAATAGAGAGGAGAATGAGGAGGAGAATGGGACGGAGAATGGGACGGAGAATGAGGAGGAGAATGGGACGGAGAATGGAAAGGAGAATGGGAAGGAGAATGAGAAGGAGGAGAATGAGGAGGAGAATAAGAAGGAGGAGAATAGAGAGGAGAATAGAGAGGAGAATAAGGAGGAGAATGGGACGGAGAATGGGACGGAGAATGAGGAGGAGAATGGGACGGAAAATGGGAAGGAGAATGGGAAGGAGAATGAGGATGAGAATGAGGAGGAGAATAGAGAGGAGAATGAGAAGGAGGAGAATGAGAAAGAGAATATGCCACAAGAGCAGCAATAGCACTAGCAGGAGCAGCAGTAGCATGAGGAGGAGAATGAGAAGGAGGAGAATAGAGAGGAGAATAAGGAGGAGAATGAGAAGGAGAATAGAGAGGAGAATAAGGAGGAGAATGAGAAGGAGAATGAGAAGGGTAAATGTAGGAAATAGGGTATTGATGAGATATTGAGTTTAACTTCTAAGATGGGATTAGAAATAAGTTGTTTTGGTAGGTAATGACTATATGAGGGTAGTTTAGGCTAGTCTTGACCTCCGTTGACCAAGAGTGGACTTTTTGACCAAAAGTCAACTTCAAGTCAACACTTGACTTAGAATTGACCAAAACCAAACCAGAGTTGACCAGTTGACTGAAAATCAACTGTTAGTCAACATTTGACTTGTTTGACCTAGGGTTGACTCAGTGTTGACCAGAGTTGACCAGAGTTGACTTTTTGACCAAAAGTCAACTGTAAGTCAACCTTGACCCAAATTGACCTAGTTTGACTTGGATTGACTTCCTGTGACCTTGTTTGACCTTGGTTGTCCTAGTGTGACCTAGTTTAGTGGTGTAACTTAGTTTGACCTAGTTTTGACTTAGACTTGCATATCATGATTAGATTAGCTCTTCTTTCATTATTAAACCATGTTTTGACTTGTAGTATCTCATCTTTAGGTCTGTGATTACTCTGAGCGTCTGTTCACCTTATCAGCTCAGGACCACAGGCGAGTACATTTATTGATAGTTTTCATTGTCTTGATATCTACTATATCCGATTCAGTCGTAGTGTCTTACTTGATTCTTAGTCACGATAGTTCACGGACTAGTATATACCGGATTCCTGTCATGAGATGTCATTCTTGGATTTTCTTGGGATACTGGTACTTGCTCGATCTTGTTCTTGTACTTATATTGACACCGATTCCTGAGAAGGAGTAGCTACCTTCTTAGGGAATCCCGTGCCATAACGTGTTATGTCCGGATCCGTATACTATTCGGAGATGGGGGAATTATTAGAGGTTATGTGATCAAGCCCATCTTGTACAATCTTGCGATACTAGTGCCACCCTCACCTCACGTAGGGTGTAGCAGATACCTCTTGCCGGGTTATCCAGGTTGGCCGGCATGACCCTTTCTAGAGATTTTCCTGTGATTGTCGGGCCAAGTGGATAACCCTATCTTGACTCCCTAGCCGATCGCATATCGCTCTAATAATTCAAATCATATTTTACATTTATTGTTGTATCATATATCCAGTTCAGTTTTACTTTTTGTACTTCTCACCATGCTATGATTTCATTTACTCACATGCTCTACATGCCTTTACATCGTACCCTGATTGGAGACTAAGTTCTGCTCGGGAGAAGAGTTACAACCCCGGTCCTTGTTTGGTTTAAGGGTTGTAACTCGGCTTTCGAATGGTTCCCAAGTCGCCTATATCTTTGTCTTGTATTTCATTATACTGTCTCTTATAGTATTTGTCAATTCACATGGAACTGCTGTTGGTGTTTGTACTTGCTCATTTTCCTGACAGGACACCGTTATAAAATTTTACAGATGTTTCTGAGACAGATGGAGACTCAGGCCAGGGCAGTGGCCTGATAGATTGGTCACTAGATTTTATACTCCCTGAGTAGTTAGCACTTGTTAGGCTTGACTGGACTGCGATCCAGCTTTGGATTTTAGAATGTAGTATTATATATTATTCTGTGATGTTATGTTTAGTTTTGGACTTGTGTGGATCTCGAACTTATTTTCTGCTTTCATTTATCATATTTCCTTTCCATGCTATCTACCTTAGTTTTATATTTGTGATTGAGACTGTATTGCTATGTCACCTCCATTCGGAGTGTATATACTGTACAGGTACCTTTATCTGTTTAGTTGTAGTATTTCTAGATGACCTAGACAGCGTTCTACCGTCGATGCTGTGGCGTAGGCTGGACGTACCCACTTCTCGTGTCCCTAATCAGGGTGCGGGTCGTGACACGTTTTTGTGGCGGCCCATGCAGGTAAGTGTCGCAATTAGTGCGATCTCGTAATAGTGCTCGACTTAGAGTACTAATTACGAGCCTGCGACTAGGACATAGGATCTATAATATGATAGGAGTTACTCAATCACATTTTAGGAAAATTCTGATCTTTTCATTACCATGACAACTTTTCTTGCATTTGAATTCAATTGTCCTCCTTTGATAATATCTTATCTTGTGCCATATTGATCTCTTGGGTTCAATTCATCCTCAGGAAGGCGATTACTCGCAGTCAGGCAGTAGCAGAGCAGAGTGCAGGTTCCAATCTTTCGATCTCATTTCCGCATTTGCTTCCTTAATTATAAACTGTTTGAAATTCGATTCCATCTGTTCCTTGATTGTTTAATGAAAGGATGTCCTTGTGATGTGATAATTTTCTGAGATAAGTCGTATGGGCTAGGTCGCCTCGATTATGAGATTTTAGAATCCTCTAGGGTCATGCTAGCAGGCAGAGTGAGGACATATAGTCGGACTATGGACGTATTTCTCGGGTGTGGGAATTTAAGGTTTTCGCTGCCAAGCTAGCGGCAATGCAAAAATTTTAAATACCATAAATTCTAGAGGTATGTACCGTAGTTGAGGACTCTGTGATTATCGTAGCCTTGCTCACTGGCATGACGGAGATTCTGAGTATCATGATGATTGGACAGACGCATACGATTATCAAATTGTATGAATTTTCTGTGTTTGCTTCGTTTTAATTTTTGAGGATGAATTTTTTTAAGGTGGATAGACTTGGAGTTCTATTTAAGAGTAATTTCAAATTTTATAATTTTAGTCATTTAATTCCTGCTTTGATTTTTGAGATTTTAATCATTTTAAATTTTTTAAGCCATTATTTGTGATTTTAATGTTTTGCTAGTGAAACCTTAAAGACTGTTTGACCTAGAGCCTAACCATGTGATTAGGATATTTTCAGTATCATTTCTGGCCCAAAGGTATTTTGGTCATTGGACCTCTTTGATTTATTTTGATATTTTGCATTGGTGATTGTTGATTTGACTTTTGATAGGTGAGATTTTGTGATGGTTTCGTGTCCGTGTCGGACACGTAACAGTTTTTATTTGTAAGTGTTGTTGTGTCTTAAGAGAATTTTATTTTGTTGAAATTTTTTTCTTTGGAAGTATTCGAGATGGATTGTTTTCTGCGTGTGTTTTTCTGTGATTGCTTTGTATTAATTTCGAGGACGAAATTTTTTTAAGGTGGATAGATTTGTCACCCCCAGTTTTTAGGAACAGGGGTATTTTTGTCATTTTGTACTTTTGAATATTTTTGAAAGTTATTTTATTATTTATGATATTGTTTTGGGGTTATTAGGGTCGGGTTCGAATTTCAGCTCATTCCGACTTGTATCGGGGACCCGGGGTAGCTTAGACTCTGATCGGGACCCAACTGGAACCGACCAACTTGTCATGACCAAACTCAGATATTTATATTTGACTAATCCCATTTGATTTTAGTGGGATTAGGGATTAGAATTAGATTTAGAACTTGAAATTAGGAGTTTTCAAGTTACCATTTTTGACCCCAACTCAAACCACTCATTTCTTTGACTTGGAGGGCATTTTGGTAAATTGCCAAATGCCCCAACCCTCTAGGATGTGGCCGGCTATGTAT